>VDFB02029558.1:0-50795 GCA_007258455.2 Sequoia sempervirens | reverse complement strand
AGCACCTAACAGTTGGCAAGACATTTGTCTTTCGCCAAGACTTCACTCCGAACAAACAAGTCTTACCGAGTCGGAAAGACTTTTTTCTTCGCCAAGATGTTTCATCGAAAACCAAGACCTCACATCGAGCAACCAAGTCTTACCAAGTCAGCAAGACTTTTTTCTTTCGCCGAGACCTCACATCGAGCATTCATGTCTTACCGACTCAGCAAGACATTTGAACTTTGCCAAGACCTTTCACCGAGCACCAAGAGCTACTCCAATGACTTCAGTTGTATCCCCATTGGTGAGACCTTCCATTGTCGCTAGGACCTCATACCGAAAACCCTTTAGTGTCACCGCGAAGGCCATATGCTATCGATAAGACTC
The DNA here is from genome assembly GCA_007258455.2 of Sequoia sempervirens. Taxonomy (NCBI): domain Eukaryota; kingdom Viridiplantae; phylum Streptophyta; class Pinopsida; order Cupressales; family Cupressaceae; genus Sequoia; species Sequoia sempervirens. The sequence continues at coordinate 50,426 of VDFB02029558.1, read as the reverse complement.
TCTTCAATCGCTGGGACTTCATACTAAGCAATCAGGTCACCCCAAAGACACTAGCTGCTGTGAGTCTTCCTGAAGCCCGATAAGAACACACTGTCGGCCAGAGGTCTCCATTCGACAAAAGGTCACAGCAAATGCTTCTTGTCACAATGATAGTTCATTCGGAAAGACACCAACCTTGTCTCAACGACTTGGAACATTTCAAAGGATTCAAAAAAATTAGTCAGCCAGACATGATTAATGTCACAGTGACTTTTCCCTCCAGGAGTTACATGTCAGTATGGATTGAGGCAAATATTCCAACAGATAGAAGAACTAGACAGGATATTAGAAAGATCACACAAGATGTACCGTGGAGAAACCCTTTTGGGAAAAAACTCCACCAAGAATTATTCTATTATTCAATATCTAAATTACAATAGCTCCAATTCTTACTTGAGAATGCTTCTTTTGTCCTTACCAATCTTCTTCACACCTGCAATAACAATTATTAAAACTCTATTCAACTTGAATGAGATATAGAGACAATATGCAACCTTGTAATCTCCAAATGGTGATAGTCACAATGCACAAGCTCAAGCCCTTGAAAAGGTATTCCATATTCCTTCAAGTTGAGTTATTTAGTGAAGACTAAAGCTTACAACATGTGCTTCATGCATTTGGGTGTCCCAAACTGAAGCTACAACTTCTCCTTCACTTTGGTGATAGTTCCAAATCTCTTCCTCAAAGTTGGCACCCATAAGTAAAGCTACTTAACTGAGCCTTCAAAAATATCTTATCATGCATGAGAGGTAAATCCAATAAAGCATCTTGGGTGCCCAAGTTGGCTTCAAGTGCTTTATAGTTAACTAAAACATTTACTCAACACCATTCCCAAAGAATGGTCATCCCTTGTTCCTGTTATCTGTCATACAACTCAATGTTATTAGCCATGCATTACAAATTAACTGGAGCTAACTACATGCAACTCAAAATAACCAACATGCATGCAATTGAAGATAACTGAACTGAACTAAACTGAATTGAACTAAATTGAACTGAACTGAATTGAACTAAACTAAACTAAACTAAACTGAACTGAATTGAACTGAACTGAATTGAACTAAACTAAACTAAACTATTTCTGAACTAAACTGAACTAAACTAAACTAAACTGAACTGAATTGAACTTAACTTAACTGAACTTCAAGCATGCAAACATCAAATCCTAACTCCTAGGATATTTACATTTAGAAGTGTTAACTGTTACTCCGTATAGTTAACTGGACACAAGGTGAGTTTCACCTTACCATGTGAGTGTCCCATGTGTCCCTATTATTTAGGAACTCACTATGGACTCGCTCACATGATTCTTACATTTAGAATTAATTAAAAATGTCAATAATCATGATTATTTCATCAAAAATTAATCTCATCCTAATCTTAGTGTTGTTGAACACATTCCAAGAATCTAGGAGATACATGAAATAATTAATGTTTAGGATTTGCAGTTAAGTGGCATCCTATTTCCAACATTCTCCCACTTGACATTATACATTGTAATTATTCTAAATAAGGAATAATAAAACAAGTACAAGACTCAAGGCCAATGGCCTTCTTGCACCAACTAATCAAACCATGCTAACTTCAAATGCAACCTGCATAATCATGAAGCTTCCAAGCAAATGATTAAAACCAAGAGAACTTATCTATATGGTTTCATAAGATAATCTATAACATTAATTAAAGTGTTAACTTTCTCAATTAATACCTTCCCATTATCTTTATCCAAACCATTACCTTTCCCAAGCCTCTGTAACCAAACCACCTCTTTAGAGGCATGCTAAACCACCAAGTGTGTTGAATTCACATTCAATCAAGTTGTAGACTCCTTGGTCTTTTCTGTTGAAATTTTTTTCTCACAAGTAACCATTCCAACAAATGTCTCTTACCACAAGAGAATTCTAGCCTCACCTATTTCTCCAAGTATCCATGAGGACCTGTAACCAACCAATCCATGCCAAAAACCAAATGCAACACAACACTTTCATGAAGTAACCAAACAAATGATTAATATACCCAATACTTAAGAGAAACACACAAGATCAATGCCAAAGCTCCAATCATGAATTAGGAACATAAACATGACATCCATGATCTAACCATCTCCTCTTAGGAGATCACATGCATCATAACATACTTATACATCCTAGTCTCAAGAGAACCATGTAATATGCCATTAAACTCTAAAATGCATATCAAGAGTAAAACCATGACATCCAAGCAAAAATATACTCTAAATGAAGAAACCATATCTCTAATCACATGGAGATAACCTTACCACGATGCATCCAAGTCACTGCCAACAACTCCCACTAAACCATGATACCGAGTCACACATGGCATCGTGACTACAATCCTCTCTATGAAGATTACTCTATAACATGAAGCAAAGAGTTATCACAAACAATATTAGCTGAAATAACCAATGCATCATTACTATTATCCGAGGACTCCTCTGTAGAAGAATCAAAACTCTCTTTCTTGTTCTTACAATCCTTCTTCACATGTCCTGGTTTCCCACAGTTCCAACACTTTACCTTACTTCGTCCTTTTGACTTACCCTTCCCTTCCTTGTTTCCCTTAGGCTCCTTTTTCTTAGACCTACCTTTTACAAATAAATTCACCCTTGATTTCCTCCTAGTCTTCCTCCTCATCTCCTCCATAGGAGAGTAGGAATAATTTTTTCCCATCTTTGATCTGCACTATTTTCACTAATTGCAACAATTAGATTTTCCCAAGAATTTGTAAGGAACAGCAATAAATGCACTTATTCTCATCTCAAGCTTTACATCTACGGATGCTAACTAAATGAGAATTAAATTGAAAGAATTTAAATGTTGTGCTACTGAATCACCATCTTTCATTTTCAATGAATATAATTTCCTTTTCAGATACAACTTATTGGTGAGACTCTTAGTTTGATAAATATCCCCTATTCTTTTCCATAATTTATATGCACTGGTTTCCATTGAAATATTTAAAAGAACAACATCAGCAAGACATAACCTTATTGTTCCTCTTGCCTTCTTATCTAACTTAGCCTAATCTTCATCTGAAATAGTTGTAGGTTTCTTTGTCTCATTATTAACTGCTAACCACTAATCTCTTTCTTCAAGAAGATCTTCCATTTTTAATTTCCACATTTCATAGTTAGAACCATTGAACCCTTTCTAATCTCTCTAACCTTGTTCACAACAAACAATTCCAAAATCAGTAAATAAATAAAAATAATAAGGATTCTACTAAGCTAAAAACCTCCAATCTTTTAAGAGAAAGACATCCACTACTCCCACCAACCTCAGCCTTCCACACCATAATGTTGAAAAATGAGGTGTTTCTTTGCTTCTAATGTAAAACTTTAGCCATTAATAACAAGTAAGTCTTTTCTTGTTACATATATTCCTTTTGTGGGTGATTATTATCTTGATTAATCCATTTTATCGCTAGAAATGTGTGTAGAGTAGTTGATAGAAGAACTAGACATGATATTAGAAAAGATCACACAAGATGTACCATGGAGAAACCCTTTGGGAAAAACTCCACCAAAAATTATTCCCATTATTCAATCAATTACAATAGCTCCACCCTCGGCTTTGAGAATGCTTCTTCCTGCCTTTACCAATCTTCTTCACACCTGCAATAACAATTATTAAAACTCTCTTCAACTTGAATGAGATATAGAGACAATATGCAACCTTATAATCTCCAAATGGTGATAATTACAATGCACAAGCTCAAGCCTTTGAAAAGTACTTGGCTATTCTTCGCCGAGTACCTCAAAGAAGACTAAAGCTACAACATGTGTTTTCTCATGACTGGGTGTCCTAAACCTAAGCTGTCTCTCCTCACTTTGGCAGGATAATTCCAAAGCTCTTCTCAAAGTTGGAACCCTTAAGTAATCCTACTTAACTGAGCCTTCAGAAATATCTTATTATGCATGAGAGGTAAATCCAATAAAGCATCTTGGGCGCACAAGTTGGCTCCAAGTGATTTATAGTTAACTAAAACATTTACTCAACACCATTCCCAAAGAATGGTCATCCCCTTGTTAACTGGAGGTGAACTTCAAGTATCCGCCATACAACTCAATGTTATGGTTACATTACAAGTTAAAGCAGCCAACTACATGCAACTCAAAATAACTAAATATGCATGCAAACATGGTTCTCGCATGCACCGTAAGATAATCGAATCAAACCCAAACCAAACTAAATTGATTCCGAATTGAACTGGACCAACCTAAATAAACTGAACTGATTTGATTTGAACTTAACTGAACTTCAAGCATGCAAACATCAAATCCTAACTCCTAGGATCTTTACATGCATTCAAAAGTGTTCATTTTTACTTTGTATAGTTAACTGGACACAAGGTGAGTTTCACCTTACCATGTGAGTGTCCCATGTTGTACCTATTATTTAGGAACTCACTATGGATGCCCTCACATGCTTCTTACATTTAGAATTAATTACAAATGTCAATAATCATGATTATTTCATCAAAAATTAATCTCATCCTAATCTTAGTGTTGTTGAACACATTCCAAGAATCTAGGGGATACATGAAATAATTAATGTTTAGGATTTGCAATTAAATGGCATCCTATTTCCAATACTTTCTACACTCATTGGAATAATGGCCATATTTGTGACAATAATAACACTGCACATTACTTTTGTTAGACATCTGATTTGAACTAGTGTTCTTCCTCTGGTTCTGGTTTGCTGACTATGAGTTGCTCGACTCCTCTATGCTATCAGAACCTCCTCTTCCAAAAATTTTTCTACCTCTGCCTCTTTGACCTCTACCTCTGTTGTTTCTTCATCTTCCCCGACCTCTTGCATTGGTCTAAGCTTTGAATGCTTTCTCTAGGGAAGGATCAGATCTATTCAACCACTGCTCATGGTTTTGTAGTGAACCCATCAACTCATCTATAGTCATCTGAGATAGATCCTTTGCCTCTTCAATGACAACTGCCACATAATCAAACTTAGTAGGTAGACTTTGTTGTGTAGTTTTCACACACACACCCCGCTGAAAGTAGGGACCCTCTTTTTCTTTTGTTTTTGGTGTTTGGCCCTTTGATTTTGAGGATTTTCTTGCTTTGGCATGAGCCTAAATGATTATCTTATTTGTGCAATGCCCCCTTTTAAAGAACACTTCAAAAATCTTGTGTTTTTAGACATATTTCAGGTTTTTCTCTGTTTTCGGGAAAATTTCTTCTGGGCGGATTCCCTGAAAGCCTTGGAAACCCAACAAAGGCTAGTTTATATAGTTTTCAGAAATTTAGGGACCTCGTAGAATTTTGCATGGACTGGATTTCTCTGAAATTATGTCACTTTGTCGAATTCCCAGATTACATTCTAGACCATCTTGTCAACTACATCAATTCTCAATGGTACGATCCCTGCGGCAAGTATTTAGTTGGGTTTTGTGGAATTCCTTTTATCATTTTCCTTGTGTTTCCATAAAGATTTTGTTTTTGAGTGCTTAAGTGATTTGGTGACCTGGGTGGTTGATTCTGGGATTTGGCAGCAAATTTCTTGCATTTTTGTTACAGTTGCTTGCTAGGGCATTGAAGTTTGTCACCGGCCATCGCTACAACTCAATTCACTTCATCCATGGTATGTGGCTTCTGCCTTGCTTGTGACTCTTGAATGTAAATGATGCTTTGGTGCTTTGAGGGCCTTTAGAGTTTGGATTTTGCATATTTTGGCATCAAGTGTTTAAATTGGGGTTGGGGTTTGGGTATGTGCAGGATCATCATGGAAAAAATAGGCCCTTAAGTGGCAAAAAAATTAGAAAAATCAGAGTTAGGCAGCTTGACGTAAAAATTTGAATAAGTTATCTATATTATTTCAAAAATTTGTAAGAATAGAATGTGTAGGAAATTGAATTTAGTTTCTAAACTACTAGGTTTGTTATTAAAAAAAAAATCTATTTGATGAAAATTTGAAATTTCAATGCAATGGTACTTAAATTTTAGGGAAAAAATAAGAAGTAGGTGTCTGTCTAACCACCCTAACCACAATAAAATGATAATATTTTTTATTTTTAGATATAAGTAGAGGAATCATGCCCGATGTGATGCATATTTTTGTAATTTTTTCCAATTAAATAATTAATTATGATTTTTTATTACAACTTTTAAAAAAATATAAAAACTTGTATGTCGACCACCTTAACTTGGTCAAAACTTCATGAAATTCAATTTTTATTTTTTAATCCTATAGTATGCAAACCATAGAATGTGATGCATGTTTTGGATTCAAGAAATGTGATAACATTTGAAAGCTATAGATGTTTTTCAATTCGCCTATCAATCAGGACTTTAGTCATAATTTCAATAGAAAATGAGTAATAATTACTTATTAAATTCAAATTAAAGCATAATTTATATCGATGGAAAGCTAAGAATCTCCTTTAAAACCCCTTTTCGTTTCATCAATTTTGGGTAAAAAAATAGTCAGCAGCCACATACCCATCATATTGCCACTTTTTGGCCCATCATGATCCTGCACATACCCATTTGTCATTTTCATGAATTTTGAGAGCCTGGTCGGTATATTCCTCTGTTCATTGTTGATTTTGGTGGTGCCTAGCATTCTCATGTTGCATTTTTTAGCTCGACTATGTGTGCATGGTTATTTCTGTTTGGTTCGAGTTTAGGGTTTTCGAGATTGTTTGATTGTCGGCCCTGAGTAAGTTTGTGAGCATGTTTTCAATTTTATCTAGGCAAAGCTCACTTGTGCTTATTTTAAACAATCCATTTTTGGGCTTAGTAAAATAGAAAATTTGAAACTAAGCTAATCCCCTGCATTAATGGCGAATTTTAGGGTTTTAAGCTTAGGAAATCATTGATCAAGTTTAGGGCATCGCTATTCCTCACCAATTTGCTGCTAAGAGAGTTGGGAACTTGAAGATGATCAATAGGAGACTTAAAAAAAATGTGATTCGAGTCCAAAGACCTTAAATTCATGATCAATTCATTATTTTGGGTGAGATTGGGAGAAATAATAGTTTTTAGGATTTCGAGATTTTCGCGGAATTCCCACACCTTCGGAATTTCCCAGTTTTCCTTTGTCTCCTCGTTTTCCTAGATGTGTGCAAAAGTCCAAAATTTTGCATACCTCGCGGATTTCCCTCCCAAGCAGATTTTCCCAAAATAGTCTCACAGAATGGAGGATTTGAAGGATAATGAATACAATGTTATGGGTTTAGCATCTCATGCTTGATTTGAATCATTTAAAAGATGTTATATGCTTTTCCTTCATCTTGTGATGATTGATTTTTTGGATAACTATGTTTTATCGTTAAAATTCACTTAGTAGGGAATTTCCCAGATTTCCTCCCTAGCTTGATTTCCCCGAATGGCTCAAAATCTCGGATTTCTTAATGATTGTGCTTTATGTTAAATTTAAGGGATTTTAATCATAGATTTGGGTTGATTGATTATAATTATATTGTCTATGGTTGGTTAACCTCGATGTTGATATTATAAAGGGGATTTATTATGGTTTCTTGCTGGGTGCAAGCTGAATCAAGTAGAGTGATGGCTAGAAAGACAATGGGCAAGCAGACGGATTCAAGTGGTGAAGGATCTTCTATCTCTAAGGAAGAGAGAATCAAGATGGACATAAAGAGTAAGGTTCATGAGTCTAAATTTTCCTCCATTTGGTCTGAGGTTGGTGACACCAATGTAGGCAAATGGGAGTATGAGGAATTCAAGGCTAGAATGGCATAGAAGGATCCCCCATTGTTGGCTAGAAGGTTAGTGGAATCAGGGTTGGCTCATGTGGTTGGTTTTCCTCCTACGGTTCAATGCTATGAACTGGTGTTAGAATGTGCTAAACACTATGACAAGGGCACTCAGAGGGTGATTGGTCCCCAAGGAAAAATCATGGCTAACTTCTCCCCTCCTTCAGTGGCACAAACTTTTGACATTCCTAATAGGTCCCATGTGGTGGCCTTTGATTTGGACATGGCCAAGAAGTATTATGAGGATGATACAAACAAGGCACTACAGGTGATCAATTCTTGGTTGGAAAAACCTAAGCCCCACATCTCAAAATTTCCAAAACAATTATTCAGGGAAAAATTCAAGCCATAATATTATGATGCAATTACACTCCTTAGCAAAGTAATGGGCTTGAAAAGTGTGGGAGTCTTTGAGAACTGGATGTTCTTCATTATAGTGAGGATGGAGCAAAATACTGATTATCACTGGGCAGGCATCATAAGTGCCATGATACATGATCAATTATGCAATGTGCTATAGACAAAGAGCTTTACTATGACCTCCTACTTATTTTATGCACTTTCCAGGTTCCACCCATACAAAGGATTGGATACCAGAGGTGTCTTTGGGCAGGAAGTGATCTATGAGGTGTACCCATAGTTGCACTTGGGTAGTTCAAGTTATAGGAGGGTGAATGATGAATTTACCATGTACATCACTAGGTTGCTTCAAGATGCATAACATGTTCATATTTCAGACCAGGCCAAGGAATTGATTAAGAAGTTTGGAGCTTGGTTCATACAATTCTCGACTTTCTCGTACATTAGGATAGATGGCTGCCAAAGAGCTCCGTACAGACTTCCTAGGTACCCCATAGACCACATCATACTCCTAGAAGTCACAAGGAAAATATGTGACTTTGATGCCATAGTCAAGAAGAAAAAGCACAAAACAGGGTTTGGCAATGACTTTCCTCTCAGGATAGGCAGTAATGAGGCTTGCTCCTCCATAAATACAACACATTTTTCTAAAGAAGAGATGAGCACTTTGGGCCTATCTTTCCTTTCCAAAAGGTCTAGGTTTGATAGAACTGGTGAAGCTCAAAAGAGAGCCAGTAGGGAGTATAGCCACAAGGATGACAAAGGATTACTGGGCCAACTATAAAGATGAGTTTGAGATCATAAAGAATAAATTCTCTAGGTTGTCGATCAATTTGGTTAGATTCTACAATTTCAATGTAAAAGTCATCCCAAACCAGATAGATGATGATGGAGATGTGATTTAGGGCCATGATTATGAAGTTGTAAAGGATAAATCAATTGATGAGATAGAATGGCTCGAGGAGGAAAAGATAGAATTGGGACAAGTCATGGCTCTAGTGATTAAATACACCAAGTTATGGCTCAAGCATAAGATATGGGAGATGGAGAGTGAAGGTGTGCAATGCACCTATGATTTAATGGGGGATTTAGAAGCTCATTCCACCTCTGAAGATTCAATTGAGTAGGACCCTAAGAGTATAACTAAGGAAAACTCTCCTTTTACGATAAAGATTAAGGATGTTCAATGAGAGGAAGAAGAGAAGTAAAGGAAACCCATTTCCAAGAAAAGGAAGCACACTTCAAAGGCAAGGAAGTTTGTAGAGGGGGAACCTAATGAAGAGGGAGAGAAAGATAGTGCTCCGGTACTCAAGAGAAGAAAGGTGACCAAGACTTCAAGGAAGAAAGATGAGTCTTCTAAGGAGAAAGGGGAAATTGGCCCACCGGTGGTGAATGTGGAGAGTTTAGGAGAGAAAACACAAGTATATAAACTCCTCCCAAGCATAGTGTGCCAAAGGAGGATGTTCCCTCAGCTGCCCCTACCATAGAAAAACATGATGATGCCCCTCCTCATAGATCACATGATGTACCAAGTGAATCTAAGGATGTAGAGGATCACCAAAATCAAGGAGAGGAAGGATTCCAAGAGGGTGAGCTCTACAGTGCAGAGGAAGAGATAAAGAAGAAGTTGTAGTCCCCTTTGGTAACCTATGAGGACTCACTTACTGGCAATGAGGAAGATAGACCTTCAGAAAAGGAGGAAATTCCCACCAAAACTCCTTCACCAGTACATGTAGAAGAGGAAAATGATGGAGAAAAGGGTAGGAATCTAGAAGAGAACAGGGAAGATAAAACTAAAGAAACTCCTGATAAGCAAAATATGAATGAAGATTCCTGTAGGGGTCAGCAGGACGAAGTAGAATAAGGTAATTTGTAGTCAGATTCCACTATTCCTACTTGGCTAGATAGAGAGTTTAAGAGTAATAAAATTGTGGTGGATGACATTCTCCCAAATTGGGATGACTTGTTGGCCAAAATTGGGAAGGGTACAACAAAGAAAAAAGGCCAGGGTTATTTCAAATATTGAGAGAGATGAAGCAAATAATAGAGTGATTCACATTGCTACTCATTCCCCTAATAAGAATAAGGATGACGTGACTGGTAGTGATTACAGTGTGCATACAATCAACTTAGGGCCTACTTCCATGATACAGGAGATTGGAGAATATGAGGGCTCTAGTGCTGCAATTTTGAGCAGACTGAGGAAAGAGGTACAGACCAAACAAGAGGTAAAGAAGGAGAATGAGGAATTGAAGAAGTATCTGCAGGGTTTGATGAAACCTTTACAATCTATCAGCCAAATCAATTCCTCATCATCTGCAGAAAATCTCTTACTAGAGGAAACCATAACTGAGTTGGAAAAAATCAAAACCACTACTCATGCCACACTGAACTAGTTGCAAGGGGTAGGAGCCAAAGGAGATGATGTCATCAAGGAAATTCTTTCAACTGGTGGGGATTCTTCCATTAGATCTATGAAGTGGTTGAAAAGTGTGTTAGCTAAAGATAAAGAAGATATGGACCTCTTACTGTAGAAAACTAGGACTATCATGGAATACACTGAAGAGAAGCTAGTCAGTGATGGAATCCTTCCTTCTTCTAAAGTTGCAGAACCCTGGGAGTGGTATGAGACTTTGCAGATCAGGCAGAAGGTGTTGAAGAAGGTGCATAAGCAAGGAAAGCAAATAGGAGTCACCTTGACAGATATTTACGATAAATGTATCTCTTTCTTTGAGATCATGATAGGAAGGAAAATTTTTGCACCAAAACACTTGAATCTAGAGCAACTCAGGAAATGGTGGTGTGATGTATATTCTCCAGTCAATGATGGCCCAGTTACTGAATACCAACTAGATGATGCAACCACTTACATTTCATTCATGGATAAATATGAAGCCCTAAGGATGGATTGGGATAAAACTATGAAACAATTAAGGGATGATATTAAGTCCATTGAGAGGAGAATTAAAGTGTTGGTTGTTCCACCTGTGGCCAACTTGGAGAAGGTATTTTTGATAATACAAGATAAAATGGGGTGAGACAAGGACAAAGGGGAAAGCATTTAATGCAATATCACATCAAAATTTGTGCTTCCCCATTATTCCCTCTTCATCTTTCACATGCATTGGACTGAACCACATTAGAGAACCCAAGCCGACCTGGATGAGTCTCAAGCATTTAATGCTTTTATCTTTGTTCTAGAACTTCTTGGGTCGACTTGTTTTGTGACCATTTATTATTGTAACCCTAATTGGGCCGACATATATTGGGGTTTTCTATAAATATGGCATTTTTCCTCATTTGTAAGGGCTAGATAGTTAATACATTGGAGAAAATTAAGAATTAGAGCTAGCAGTTAGTTTTATTTTGGATCAAGTGTTGTGACACAAAACATTGGAATTGTTTCTAGTTTGGATGATTCAATACAAGTGAAGACATTGTGCCTTGGTGAATTTCTTGTGCCGGTTTATCTTGCATGTTTCTTATGATTCTATCTTTTGACATTGCTCAAGGTTATATGATATATGTTAGATTTGATGTTATATGATTCAATGGTGTTTATGATTTGATGCTTGAAGTGTTGTAGCAATCTCTGGTCCATACTTTTGGCAGCTGGCTGATTGTGAGTTGCTTTGCAAAGTTAGCCTAGACTTTAATATTTATTGTGCTTAGTTCAATTGTGAATGTTTGTTCATTTTGACTGCAATAGGGTTGTTTTGGATGAATGTTCATGATCTGAAAATCTTTCGTTCCTTAGAAGATTGCACTATTTCTGTAAGATTGCAGGTTTATGTGGGTCAAGCAGGAATTAGTTTATGAGGGATTGGTCCATTTCAAGTATTTTGTCATTTGCATTGTTAATCCTAGGATTAGTTTTAATTTAGAAATCTCTTTGAAACCCTTATCTTTTTCTATTTCTTTATCATTTGGGTTAGATTTAGGATTTGAAGTATCATCAAATTGCAAAATATGATAAACTTAAGATTCAATATTTGTTTGTAGTAAGGTCCCTTTGTGATTAGTAGCATTTTCACATTTATCACTAAGTTGTTTATGTGTTGTCAAGACCTGACATTAGAGAACATAGGGTTATCTCTTGAGGCTTGTTGATTGAGATTTACCTTTCAAGAGAGATAGGATATCATATTTTGTCTAAGTTGTTGCTGTGCAGAAAACACCATCAATAGACTTCTTAGGATTTTCTCAACAATCCTTTGCTCTTCCATTGTTTCTCCATTGACTCTCAGCTGATTTATCAAGGTTGAAACCTTAGTGTGATAATATGAAATGGACTCATTATCTTTCATTTGTAGAGTCTCAAAATTTCTTCTCAAGAGCTACAACTTAACTAACCTCACTTTTTCAGTCCCTTTATAACTATTTTGCAATATATCCCAAGCTTGTTTTGCATAGTTTGATGATGCAATACATGGGAAAATAGCCTCACTCAAGGCTGCCTCAATCAAACTGAGGGATTTTGCATCCTTCATTCGGGTCTCCTTCAATTGATTCTTTTGTGCATTTGAAAGGGTTGCAAATGCATTTAGGTCTATGATATCATTGAACCCATTTGTGACCAACTCCCATAGGTCATTTGCAACTAAGATGGTTCTCATCTTCTTAGCCCATATATCATAATTTTTTCCATAAAAATGTGGTGGTTGCTGCCAACCTTTGCTCTCACCTCCTGCCATATTTCTCAAAATTGAGAAAACTAAACAATGCCTAGATAACCTAGGGCTTTACCCACAATAAACTTATTGACTAACTACCCATAAAAATAGGGCTCTCATACCACTTTTTGGGACACAGGGGTGTAATAAAACAAAAATTCACTGTTGTGATAGGATGGACAGAGCATAATAAACACACAAAATATGCACAATGAATGCACAGTGACAAAAAGACTAAACAGATAGAGATTAACTTTGCATATATTCCTTGGTTTCTTCAAAATACAAAAACTTAGAGGATATTCTCTTATTTACATGAAAAAAAAAAAACTAAGCTATTTTGATAGATGTCCAATGATTGGGTGCTACACTCACACCTCAAAAACATAAACTGCTACAATCCTGTAGTTGAAGCTGACAATGTGTTGCGACTGATAAACATTCCTTTTGTGTTGTTTTTGTCAATGTTTTGTGTTGAAAATTCTCTACTTCATCTGCTACTGCAGGGTCACCTTCCAATACAAAAACTTGCTTCTACTTTCTCTGCTAACTCCAACGGTTGCAAAAAGACATTCTTGTTCTCTTGTTTGAAAATGCTCATGAAAATGAACGCTACATTCAAATTTCAAAATAACCTAACACATTAATTGTTGCAGGTATTTGTTGGCTATTGTAAGCCCAAAAAAAATGTTTAATTTGAATTCAAATTTATCTACCATATTAATTACAGCCAAGCCAACCAGGCTGCAAGAAGCTTACATGGGGGGTAGGTAAGAATGCTGACTAGAGATTATTTTTTCCAACACTTAGGTAGTAATAATTACATGACAATGTTGTTGAAGGACCCTGATTTGGAGCATAAAGTTGATAGATTTGAAGCTTACAAGTCAGATTACCTTCCTACTCTCTTTAATGCTTTGAAGTTTCATTTTAATGTAGTCATGGACATTTTGCAAATATTGTGGAATTTATCTTATGCCTGCCAGTTGGTTATTGGGTTGAGAGTTTCTGAAACTCTAAATAATTTTAATTTGTGCAGATCAGGCAACCATTGCATTACTTGAGATGAAATTTCTCTTGAGGAACTATATTAACAATCCATGTACCTTGTCTATATATCCACCTCCATGACCTACATTATCATTAATTATCTATTATCGATTATTACAAATGTAAGGCTATAAAAATGGATTAGTTTTATTTCTATTCCTTATGACCATGCTTGGAGGCATTTAATGTCAAAATGTTGGGTTCATTATTTCCAACAATTTTTTTTTATTAATATTATTCTAGTGATTAGCAATGAACCCTAGCTATTGATTATGATTGCAACCTTAATTGAAATTAGTAAAGGCAAAGTTACTGCATTGTTAGATTTCATAGGATTGAAGTCTAGCATACCATCCAATAAGTGCTTGAAATATAAATTATATACCACATTATTTTTTTGATATTATGTGAGTTTTTTCTCAATAGATTTAATGCATTTCGATTCATTTTGTACTTCCATTGATTCTTGCATTCTATGTAAGCCATCCCTATAAATCAAATTATAAAATTTATTTATGATTTTTTTTTATCCATTTATTTATGATTATTCTTAATATTTTTTCTTAAATTAGTACACAAAGACTAAAAAAATAGAACATCTACTTTTTATTCAAGGATCTTAATTCTAGGTCAAGCTTAGTTGATCAAAGAAGTCCCAAGCTGAGTAAAATCTCAAACTAGGTTATGATAAAAGGGTCCTCAATCTAGTTCAACCTTGGGATTTTAATGTCTAACCTTGTATGAAAAGATATATACCTCAATTGGGTTAAAGAATAAAACCTGAGGAATAAGTATGATAACGAAATCATTATCTGGGTCAATGCTTGGAAGGGATTATTTCTTAGAAACTAAAATTCTATAATTTTACATGTAGTCTTGTTAAGAAGGTTACATTGATACAAGTTTTGACTTTTATGGAATAGTTTTTAGCATGGTTAATTATAGGATTAAGGAATCATGTGAATCCTTAGCTTATTAAGAAGAACTATATAGAGGATTAGGTTTGGATTAGATAAGTTTATTTGAGTTAAGATTGATAAGCTTTATAAATTGATTATCACATTCTTGAACCACTTTGAAGATGAAAAGAAAGATGATGAATAAGTTATTAAGTTATTTATATAATTGGTAAGAGACAACCGATTCATTTGTAATTTCTACTTTTACGCTATTAAAATACATTGATTCATTAATTGTCTTATTTTCAAACATATAGTTTAAGTTAAAAAGGATTATTCATGTTCTTTATGGTTATTATTTTATTAGCCTTGGATATATTTTTCTACTAGATATGGAGTTTTTACTTTGTATTAAGTTGGAAGATAATTATGGTAATCATACGGATTTATGTTTTAATTCTCTTAATGCTTGATATTCAAAGTTCAATGTAATAATTTTTTTATAAGAAAAATAGTATGGTTGAATTTAAAATGGAAGGATTGATAGAGGAAATATTTTGACATATGACATTTCTATTTTGAGTTTCAAAAGTGTTAATGACATAAAACAAAGAAGTAGAATTGAATTCAATAATGTTAATATTTATTTTACTCATGAACATCAACAAATGCTTTTGGAATTTTGAATTGAGTTGAGTTATTAATTATTGAATCTAATAAGGCTTTGATTTATTTAATGTCATTTAAGAGTTAAATTAGTTATTATTTTTCTAACCTAATGTCGGACTAGATGTGATTCATTATGATTAGATTTTTTTCCAAGAAAAAATTAAACCTATTTAGTAGTTGAACCTCTTGACCTCAAATGATGTGGATTATTAATGTGTTTGGTATTCTTGTGGATTAGCATCTTATACTACAAATAATGTTATTACAATCTCAGCTATCCCTTCAATAGTCTATGAACTATTTTGATATTCGTAAGATATCATTCTTAGTTAAGTTATTATCATCATGATAATATAGATTCATCAACACCAATTAAGTCTTGTAGTTTTATAGCCAATTTTTAATAATCCTATATGTGTACTTGGTAATAATACTTATCTCAAAATTATATTATATCTTATTATAGTGTGGATTAGTGTTAGTGGATTATGATTGAAACTGAGGTTAAGACATCTTTAAACCTAGTGGTTATACCCTATTGTTGACCAACCAAGTATGTTGGTACAATCTCAAGTTGGTGAACTACAAAGCCTTTGATTCATTATGTAGGAAAGGCCATCATAGATGACCCCCCAAGGCATAGGTTTTGTCCTTTGGTCTTGCCCTTTAATAACTACTTTGGAATTATTATTGATATAATTATTTTTCATAACATGTGACTTGATTATGTTTCCAAATTATAAGTGTGTTAGTAGAATGAATTAGTCTATCTCAATATTGTGATATCATGTTTTCTTTAGAAATCTAACCATGATTATCAAAACAATTTATTTAAAAAACTAAGATTTAGTATTTATTGGTCAATTTTTGTGATTTTCATGAAGTATGTGCATTGGAAAAAAACTTTGTGAGTTAGTTAAGTGTATATGGTCAAAATTTGGAATTTGCGTCATGATGTTAGTTGTGCTTTTGGTAGAGTGTTTTGGGTATGATAGAAGGTAATGAATTTACTAAGGCCCATGGATAGAACACTTGAGATAGGGATACATCACAATTGGGGGTATTTGTTTCTCTTATTTAACACTATAGTCATCAATATTTATGGTGCTCAGGCTCAACCTTATATATTACCAAAAATTATGCCATATAGGATTGTATTCCTTGAAATCATGTGGTAAAGGAATAAGGTATATAAATTCCATCTGAGAACTCATAATAAGGGGTCATTATTAACATCATCAATTATGTTCTCTAATTTCATGACCAATACTAAAGAAGTAGTATAATAGTTATATCCTTTGTTGCAACTCTATAGAATGAGGGTAGATAAAAAGAGGAATTTTGATCCAAAGAATTTTATTAATCAAATCAAGATAGGATTGAAGAGTTCCAACCTTGATCATGAATTCTATAGAAGTAAATATGTGATCATGAATTGTGTTTATGATACAAGGGTATTAGGAATAAATAATTATTGGATAATAATTATCAAGGGAGAGGAATAGAAAAATCTAGCTAATACAAATTATCAAGGAGCATATAAAGTGTGAACACTTAGAAAAATGTGGATTGTTGCACTTCCTTGACCAAATGAGGTACAAAGAGAGAGAGTGATCCAATTTCCCAATGTTCACACTCAAGGATAGCTTAGATATCCCAACCCAATGAAGGATATGAGAGATCTAACAATAAAGTATCCTTCGATATGACTAAGAAAAGAAAAGGGGATCACCACCAAGTATAAACTTGGAAAAGATAAAATGTTTGAAAACATAGTGTAACATGCACAATGACCTAGAAATGCAAGTAAAATATAACAGAAAACTATGAAACTGGAAATGTGCACCTAGGAGATTGAAGAAGGCAGGATGGAGCTCTAGAACTTGGAAAATCTGTTGTTGATGCCAACTAAGACTCATACGCCAAGCTGGGAAAATTAGTCCAGTTTCGAAGAAACTGTGCCATAATAGGTTTTGGACAAATGGGTACTCAGATCTACAAAATTATTCTTTAGGCCTGTACAGTGGGACTCATTCACCAATAGTGGCCAATCAGTACACTTATGGTTTTTTGGAAATTTTGAAGTGGATTATGTGCCTCTCGGTCTACTCTTCTATTCTTGATTCAGATCTGGGTCCAAAACTACTAAATTCAGCCTAGAGATCTTCTCCAAGATTCTCCTAGGACTTTGACAACTTTTCCAATCTTGCTCCTTGATAAGCTTGCAACCTAAATCTACAAGTCACATGCAAAGAGAGGGAAAAAGGCTGTGAGGTTAGTGAATAAGGGTTTTCCTTGGTCAAACCCCTTGTTGGTAATTAAACCTTGAAATAGAATGAAATATGGAAAGAGAATGATGAATGAACAAAAGAAAATGTTACAACTCACCAAACCCTTTCAATAAGATGTTGCAAACATGTAAGTGATTGCTCCAATGGATATGGACTTGGACTCTAGCTTGATGTGTATGGATCTTGAATGCAATGCGTACAAATCCTACACCACAATTATTAGCTCTAAAACAACATGATGCAAACAATCTTTGACATGATGGAAGACACTTGTAAATGCTCTTGAAACCTTGATAATCTGCCCTTGAAGTGCCTTGAAAGCTCTTGTGAATGCTCAAATACTCTTGTGAAAAAATGCTTGAAAACTTGAATGCTTAGATTGCTTGATAGGATGAAATGAGTGAAATAACCTTGTATTTATACTCAATTATGCAATAATTCTCAAAATTACAATACTACAGGCCGACCTTAAATCTTGGAGAATAAAAACCCGCCATAATTTTAAATTAAATTTGAAATTTGAGCTAAAGGGGACTCATTCTCCACTCTGGGCAAATGGGTCCCACCTAAGGGGACTCATTCACCCATAATGGCGAATGAGTTCCATCTTAGGAATTTGAGGTGGGTTTCAGGACTTTGGTTTTTTAAATGATTTTAATCAGGATTATTCTCAAAAAGACACATTAATAAGGCCCGTGGATGCAAAATGGGGCCAATTAAAGCATAAGAAAGCCCAATTATTAATGACAAACCTAGAAAAATGTGAAAGTGTGTTACAACACTTTACAACATTTTGAAACAAGGCTTGGTAAATGATGAAAAGAGGTTCTTTAGGTGAAATACATTAATAAGACCTTAGAAAAGTGTGAAAGTGTGTTACAACACTTTACACTGCTTAGGTAAGGTACCATTAAAATTATTTTAATTCACAAGGGCCCAAGACCTAATATGAATGAGTTTTCCACATTACAACACTAAATCAAGGAAAAATTAAGCCAAAATCACAAGGAGGGCCCAAATGAGCCAAACAAAGTAGAAGGGTTACTTTTTTGATGACCACATTTAGCCCCCACTTTAGTGAGAGGATGAACCTACTTCAAGCTCACACTAAAGTAGATCAACGCACATCAGGAGGGGTTCAAATGTACCAATGCTAGCAAGTTGGGACAACAACGATCAAGAGGGGTGATCAAGTCCCTGAGATCAAGATCCCATGACAAACAAATGTAAGCACAAGGAACACACATGAAAATGATAACGAGAAAAACAAAAAGGAACAAGCATACAATGCCAAAGATGAAGAAGAGAAAACCATAATCGAATCAGGATTCGACCCTTTGTTCAACATGATGTGGATCAAATCTAGGTCGTTTGTCCAGAAAATGCATACTCACTCTGAGGTGACGGAACTTTAGGCTATCTGTCGGGTGAGAAGGCCTAAAAAGGTATGAAAAATACACACATGGCTGGTATGCACTCACACACATGAAAGTGGATATGGGGAAATTCATGCCTTAGATTGGGCTTCCTACTCAACCATACCAAATTTATACCTCCTGATAACTTTAATAAGGCACCACAAAAGAAAATGACTTTTTGAGCTTCATGAGACAAGCAAAACTTTGTATGCTTGGAGCTCATGAATAAACGCAATGGTACTATAGGTATGCAAGATGTGTTATGCAAGGTGGCCATATAACATCAAATACAAAATGCAACATGCTAAGAATGTTCAAAGGAGTCTTGCTTAGTTCATGTGAGCTCTTTAACTTAGGGAACATTGTGCCTAATGTGTCTAAGAGAGGATCAATCAGAGAATAGAGAATTCACAACTTAGGGGATGTAGTGCATCACATCAAGCCACCAAGAGGAATACAATATGCTAAGAGAGATCATGGTCATGAAGGAAACTATACCCAATGTCATCCACAAAGTGACAAACACATCATATGAAGTAAGAAGGATGCACTAAGAACCAAGAAGAAAGAAAAATGCAAAAGAATAATGCCAATGTATGCCCCCACTTTAAAGGAATTTCTAACACCATATTGTGAGCAATTAATTTAAAGTAACAAATGAAAAATGCAATCAAGAAAGCAAACATGAGAGCCAACTTGGAAAGCCCTATTCCAAGTTATATGTTTCTGAGTAAGGCTACATCATTCAAGAGAAAAAGAAAAAAACAAGAAAGAGGGGTTTCCCCCAAAATGAAAACACCAAACACATAAGGGATCTATGGATTTGGGGTCAGTATTTTCATTGTTGTAATGTTTTGTAAGGAGATCAAAACTGTCATCATCCCCCACATACACATAGAACTAGAAGAATGACACAAAGAGAGCGAAAAAAAAGAAAAACCTTTTGGGTCAACATGGAAGAAACATGAATGTCTTGATGCCTTGTGTCATCCCCAAAAGGAAAACACAAGACAAATGAAAAATTTAAAACGAAAAGGTGAAAGGAAAAAGAAGCCTTTTGGGTCAACATGGAAGAGACATAGGATGTCTTGACACCTTGCATCATCCCCAAAAGGAGAACACAAGCCAAAAAGAAAAAGATAAGTGAAAAGGTAAAAGAAAAGAAAAAGACCTTTGGGTCAACATGAAGGAGACATGACTATCTCCATGCCTTGCATCATCCCCAAAAGGAAAAAGATAAAGATAAAAAGTGAAAGTGATGCACGACATAGAGAAGAATGAAGATATAGATAGAGGAATGTCACAAAGAGGGAGAACATCAAACAAAATGTCACAGGGGGTCACATCACGCATATGCAATCATACAAAATAAAAGAGAAAAAGAAATAAAGCTAGTAAGGAAAATGCAATTCAACCAATGAGCAAGTTAGCCGCCTCCCAATCAAGTTCAATGTATGTCGAAGGTGGGCAGCTAGCCAAAGGGACAAGAGCAAGTTCCAAACTAGGAGAAGTACCAGGTTCAACACTCTTTTTAGGAGATTTGTTGTTTAAGATCATAGAAGAGGAAAACAATGTGTTCAATTCATTATACGCACCTCTTCATCAATTTTAGCAACCTCGTCATCATCATCCCAGTTGATCACAACATGAGGTCGTATGATAATATCCTAGGAAGAGTTCAACTCTTGTTGTGGAGGTTGTGTTGGAAGATCTTGTTTTAGTGAAGGAGGAGGGTGGTCATGCATTTATTCAATCAAGTTTGAATTTTGATTTTCATTATTAGGTTCATGTAACTTGCAATCAAGAACATGACACCTATGCCTATGCTCTCTATCACCTCTATTTCTTCTAGTTTTGTTTTCAAGTTTCATATGTGTAGGAGGGGTTGATCTAATATAGGTTTCTTTTCTTCCCTAAGGGGAGGAATGGAAGAGACCTCGGGAGGTTGTTCAACCACTTTCTCTTTGACTTTGTAAGCTTGTTTGAGTCTAGGGGGTGACAGGGTTGGTTTCATTGTTTCTTGGTCATTTGTAGGATACGGGTGGAGTTTCTGTTTTAGGTTGGTCTTGGTTATTTAGGTCTTGTTTAGGTTCAATCATGGTTTCATCAAGGATAGAAAGTGTGGAGGTTGAGGGAGACATGCTTCAGATGGATAATTTTGCTATCTTCTTTACCTTGAACTTTTGGTAAGAAACGAAAAAGAATTCTTCTTGTTGCTTAATAGGTTCCATGGGCTTGGGCCAAAAGGATTATAAGGAAAAGTTTCCTTTGGAAGACAAGGGGTTAAAGCTGCTATGGTGAATAGTGAATATTTCATTTTCAAAGGGAAAATTTAAGCATTTATGCACAACTGAGGGGACGACTTTCATTAAGTGAAGCCATGGATAGCCTAGCCTCAAACAAAATTGGTTTGACTACAGGATAATGGAGAATGTGACATCTAATTTTTTTGGTCCTATTTGTAATGGAAGGAAAATCAATCCCAGCATAGGGCAAGAAAAACCATTATGTGTCTTGATCCATGCTTTTGGTTTATCATAGTCATCTTGATAAAGTTTATGCAAGAGTAAGAATTCTTCGGTGTTCACGTTCTCTCCATAGGCAGGATCTATTAGTATCCCATTAGTGGGCTTGTCATAGATATGGCCACCTATGTAGAGAGGACCATCGAGTGCATGTTTAATTATATCCTTAGAAGAGAAAGAAATTTCAAGAGGATTCTTAGTTCATTACTTACAAGGGATGACATCTATCATCCCGACCATTTCATCTATAGGATTGATAGTATTGTTTCCATCATTTGTATTGAAATTCATCACATCATTCTTTTTAGTTTCGCTAGCTTTGGAAAATGAAATATTGTGTTTGGGCATTGGATTGGTGAAAATTTGAAAAATTTGGTTTGAAGGGGCAACAATCTTATTTCCTTGATCGCTAACGCCGACAATGGATAGATGGCCAGAATCAATGATGTCTTGCACGAGATGTTTAAGACGCTTGAAATTTTCTGTGTCATGTCCATTTTGTTGATGATAGTGGAAATAAGTGTTAGATTTAAAGCTTGGGGGTAAGGGATTATTAGGGTCGAGTGTTTTGACAGTGGCAAGGTATTCATTTGTTGTTCTAGGAGTTGGGACATTGTGTTATGAAGGGTATCAGGTAGGGGAGTAAATTGCCTTTTCAGATAGCCATAACTAAAGGGAACCATGGCTTTGATAGTAGCTACTTGGTTATTTACATTTTGAGTTGGTTGTTGAGGGGGGTTAAATTAAAGGAACCCTTTATTTCATTTTCTAAAAGGTTGGGAATTGTTTTGGTTTGTGGGCTTGGATCTCTCAATTCGGCTAGAAGTGGACCTTGTATCTCGACTACTAATCATGGTCAACTTGTCTTTGATCTTACTTTGCAATTTTTCTATGGACATCTTTTGAAGGTGTGGATCAGGGACCTCGACATTGATTTGGGAATAGAGCAATTGATAGTGTGAGATAAAATCAGTTATCTTTTCTTGTTATTTTTGCTTGCATCTCATCAAATCACCCAAGGTCATCTTGGGAGTCATAAGCACTTGGAAATGGTTTACAAATGCATCAACAAGTTTATTAAATGAACAAATTGAATTTTTCCATAAGCAAGAAAACCATTCCAAGGCACTATCTTTTAAGGACCTAGGAAAGAGTTTTTCCAATAGTTTATCATCAAGGACAAAGTCACTACTATTGGCAAGAGACATTGCAAATGTGTTTTGGTGTTGTCATTGATGGAAACCCTAGTCAGTTATTTGATCTGCACGTCATCATTTGATCATACTAGCAAAAAGATTGAAGATAGTCAAGTTAAAATAAAGCATTTGACAGTTTTGTGTTCATCGATTCACATGAGATTTTTTGTTATTATTTTGAGTTGTGGATCTCAGGGAAGATTGTTTGATGTATGATTTGTGTTATCTATGAATCTTAGTACCTTGTATCAATGCATGTGCAAGATAGTATATCCAGTTGATTAATTTTTTGTTCATCAGTGCATGAAGGCCGACTAAGTGGATATAGCATGTTGCAGATATTTGAGGAGTAATTATTTAAGTGCTTTTGTGTTCAATCATTTTTATTTGGGTCCTAACTATGTTGTGACCGAATTTGGTGGAAGTGCATTGAATATTATTCATGATTTAAGCCAACAGTTTGTAAATATTTTTCATGTTCTATTGAAGCCGACATGTTGTGATAAAATCTTTAGTCACAGATATATATAAGTGATCAATTATATCATTTTGATGTATGTATGAAGTGTGTTAGTGTGTGTTGCAAATACTAGAAGGATTGAAGAGCGATTATGCACAGTTTCACTTGTGCATTGAGGATTTTGTGATGTGACTTAAAGAAAAACAATGCAGAAGAGCATAATCAGTTAGAAGGTCAAGAGATCAATTGATGAGCCTAACCAGAACTGTAATCAGGCATTTGTAGATGCTACTTTCTTAGTTCAATCTTTTGGATCTAATCCAAACTTTTGTAAGGCAGTGAGCCTTTAATTCTTTTTTTGAGCAGTGAGCTCTAGGAAGTGTGCATGAATGCAAGTGCATTCCCATTTTGTAAACATATTTTTGAGTATACTCAAATCATACTGTGGATTGGCCATCCACCATGGTTTTTCCCCTAATAGGGTTTCCACATAAAAATCCTTGTGTTATGGTGTTGTGGTTGCTTTGTTTATGTTCATGCATATTTTTTTTGGTTGAATGTTATAAGTTCTTTGAAGATCAAATTAATAAAGTTAAAAATTGTAGAACACTGATTCACCCCCCCTCTCAATGTTCCTTGTTTCCAACAATTGGTATCAGAGCCTAGTTCCTCAGAAGAAGTTTACAGCTTGGGGAAGATCTTGGAAAGTGTTTCAATGGATTCAAGCAGTCTTCAACAACAAATTTTGGTGGCCCTAGATGATCTTGATTAGTCAAAATCTAAAGTCCAAGAATTGCAAGAAAATATTATGAATGCTGAGAGATTCATTGAGTCATTAAAAGATAAAATCAATAATTCCAGGGAGAAGAGAAGGGAACTTTGTGATTAGATCAACCAGGAAGACAGTAAACGCATTGTAGATGAACAATTGAGTCAAGCCCTAAAGGAAAAGACAAAATAATGTGAAAAGTTTTCCAGAGACAATGCAATCCTAAAGCATGAGATGGAATCTATTATGATGAGGATGACCAAGGAGATTGAAGACAAAAAGAAGAATGAAGAGAAGCTTGCATAGTCCTTGAAATAAAAATCTAAAGAATGTAGCTGAATTACTATTGGATTCAATCAGTTGGAACTTGAATTGGAACAATCTAGAAACAATGAAGAAGAGCTTGAAAAGTAGATTGATGATCTCAGAGATGAACTTGCTACTAAAAAATGAATTCAAGGAGAATTTCAAGTTTAGCTTAGCCAAGCTTGATGAACTGATTAAAAGTCAGAGGATTGAAGGTGACAAGCGAGGTCTTGGATATGAGGAAGGAGAAAGTTCCAGATCTGGACAAAGGAGATTTAGGCAAGGAAATCAGATGAACAAAGTTGGAAGGTATCTGATAAGACAACCTAGTGCTCAGAGGTTCAATGGTTACTATTTTACTTGTAATAAATTTGGTCATATGGCTTCTCAATGTAGAAGTAGAATGAATCCAAGTGGTCCATCATTCTTAGGTCAGTGCTTTAATTGTAATAAATATGGTCATAAGTCAAATGAATGAAGAAATGTGATGAATAACCTTTATAGAGATGTCAGATGTTATACATTCAATAGATTTGGACATATTTCTAACCAGTGCAGATCAAGAGAAAATTAGTGCAACAACTAGTCTGGATAGAGAAATGTGGTGTGTTACAATTGCAACCAACCTAGTCACATTACTAGATTTTATAGAAGAGGTCTGGTAAATCAAAGAAGCATGCCAAAGGATGAAAAGGGAAAAGTCACTACAGATGAGATCAGGAAGCAAATGAAGAAGAAATGGGTGAAGAAGACTCCATTTGTTGCAGGAAATGAGCCAGCACCAGAACCAGCTTTTGGTAATTCCTCCGGGAATTAGTTTTAAGGCATTTGGCCTAAGGGAGCTGTCAAGAAAATATTTTAACCCCTTGTCGGTAACTGACACTAGGATGTGGATGAGTACAGTGATTGCATAGATTTTCTACAAATTTTGTTGAATCAACTAGAGAGAGTATTATGTAGTATTGAAGGTCCATAGAAGAGTTATCTTTCACAGTGCATGGAAACTGGGTATCCAGATGAGTTAGGGTGAAAGCATTTATTGTGAAAAAAGGCTAGGTGTGCAAATGATAAAAGGTAATTTCTATCTTTCATTTCTCACTTTTCATTTTGCGGAGAAGTTTGGAGAGCTCTTAAGTGAACTTTGGTGAAATTTGGCAAAGATTCAAGTGTGAAGGAGAATCGACGATCAAACCCTAATCCGGTGAATAGGTATTTATCAAGAAAACTTGTGAACTTGTGAATTTGTGAAAATGGCTACTCCATTGGTAGTTGATGTCAAGGATAGACCCCATCCGAAATTCAAGTGCAATCCTTTCAATTCTATGGAGACCGAGCCCTTAGGTGCATTTTCATTGCATTTTCCTTTGTTCCATACGGTGTCTTGCATATTGAAGAAATTAGGGCATACATTAATGCAAATATTGAGGAGTTGAGGAGCTCCCAGTTATTGAATTTGTATTCCAATCATATAGTTGGAGAAGATTTCATGGTAAAGCCCGAATTCAAAACCCTAAAAGAGAAGAAATTCATGCAGATTGTGAAATTCCCTGTGTTTGATGAAAGTGAATGGGTCTGGTATATTTTAAATCGAGTTCATGCTGAATTTATGTGGTTGATTCAGCCTTTTAAGATTACAAGAGAAGCCATAAGCACTATTACAGGTTTGAATTCCTCTAGTGGGCTGTCGATCTTGAAGTCTGTGAAGAATCAGATAGTTACTAATGCAACTGGTTCTATGTTTGATAAAATAGCTATGAAAATTGATGATATTATTGATGTGGATGTGAAATTTTCCTTGATGGTCATTGGTTACAAGATTTATCACTCCAGCCATGATATTTTAGTATCTGGTACAACTATTTATGCAACATATCAGATGGTGAAGGAGAATGTAGATTATGACCTATGTGAATTACTTAGGAGTCAGCTCATGGAGAATCTTGGTAAGATCAAGAAAGATAAGAAGAATTCCTTTAAGTATGGTAATCTATTGTTGTGTTTGTTCCTTTATTTCATGAATGAAGTTCCAGAAGTTGGGAAAGTGCATTGGCAAGGTGATAAGCCTATAGTTGTTCAGATTAGAGACATGTTATACAACATTAGTGATAGTAAGACAAGGAAAACTATTATCTAGGGATATTTCAAGAACCTTTAGAATGAAATGCAAGCAAGAGAAAGAATTCCTACTTCTATTGTGGAGAAGTACAAGGACACAATTTGTTTTATGGTAGGCATTGATCAATGCTTGATGGAAATTGTTGATCCTAGAACGGTCTAGATTATGCCAATGGGCTACGAAGTTAAGGAGAACATCTTGGAATTATATGAACAACATTTATTGAGTAAGCCTCTGGATATATCATAAGAGAGGTTTGGAACCTATACAAAAAAAGGATATGCAAGTGCATGAGCAGTTGAAGAAACCAATGATTGTTTGAAGAGTAAGGAAAGAAGTGGAAGCCTTTGTAGAGAGCATGGGTATATCTGCAGAAGTTGTGAGAGAAGTCAAAAGGAAGAGAGAACAAGTTGAAGGAGAAAAAGAAGTAGCTAGAATTGAATCTTCTAGTCTGATAGCATCCTCTGCTCGAACTAGATTAACAAGGAGCTTTGCAGCCCTATCCGGTCTAGCAAATAAGTCAACCCCTGTGAAGATCAAACTAAGGTATTCGGTAAGAGGAAGAAGGATACAAGTACAAGAGTCTATGCAGTTTTCTCAGAAGATGAAGAGACTGAATTTGATGAAGAAGTGAGAGAAATAAAGCATATGGGCACCCAGGAAACAAAAGTCACTAAGGACAAGCCCTCCGGTGAAGAAGAGAAAGCAAAGAAGAAGGTGAAAAATGATAAACCAGGGATGTCTGTAAAGGAAGTTGAGAGTGGAATAATCAAAGATGGTAATCTTAAGCCACTATGTGAATGGTATGATAACTTTGATAGTGTTGGTCAAAGAGTTCTTGAGGAGGCTACAATAAAGTATTTAAACAGTTTCATTATGGCTCTTATTGAGATCATGTCTCAATTGCCTAAGGAGCTGTATGAAATTTTGGAAATGAGGAGAGTAAGTGCAAGAACTAAAGAAGAGAAAATGAGAGAGTGAATTCTTGCATGTTTATGTTCAGTGATGTCTATTGAGAAAATGAAGACAATCCTAAATAAAGCTAATAAGGAATTTAAGAGCAAGACAAAGGTGAACAAGCTTATGATTGGTAGGACTGAAGAGGTAGAAAAAGAAACTGAAAGAATTATTAAGGAAATTTTGTTAAAGGACAAAATCAATGTTGTCTCTGAAGAAGTGCATGTTGAAGATATTTCATTTGGTGGATGAAGAGGTAAATGAAGATACAGTTCAGGACACCTAGATTCCTCCTAATGTGCATGATATAGAAGTTCCTATGGAGACTGAAGCTCCTAAAGTTGTGTTGGTTGAAGAAAAGGAGATTTCAAGTGAAGAAGTTGAGGTCCCTAAAGGCAAGCAAGAATATGTGGCAGAGGAAAAAATGATTAAAGAAAAGAAGGTTGAAATAAAGGAAGTTCTTGTGGAAGCAAGACACACTATAGAGGAAGTGAAGAAATTTTTGGAAGAGCAACAAGAAGAGTTTGACCTTGAATTAGGTGAAGGTCCTATTAATTTATCTACTTTGTCTCTGATTCAGAAATTGAAATTTGAATCATTTGCGCAGGTGAAGGCTAGAGAAGAATTGTTGAAGTCTCACATTGAGGACAGTGAAATTTTGAGTCTTGCATTTGGTGTTCTAGAGAAAATCATGCCTACTCATGTCAAGGATCCATCAGGTTCTTCTTCTGGTGAGCTGAAGAAGCTTATTAATTTTGTAAGTACTCATTTTGAGTCACTTGAGAAGTCAGCTATGGTCAAGGTACAAAAGGAATTTGATGATAAAAGGTTTAATAGGCTAAAGTGCATGATTGCTAATGACAAATTATTATTAGCTTCATGTGTGAAGAATATTCAAAGTGCTCTATCTGAAGGTGGAAATATCTACAAGTCATGTTTGTCTTTGTCTAAATTTACTAAGGATAATCAGAAGAAGGTTAAGGATCATGAGAAACAATTAGCTATTATTTCTGATGCCTTTGATCCTATAACTATTTATGTTGGAGAGCAAGAAGGTTAGGTTATATCCCTACTTGACAAGATAAAGAGCTTGAAGCATGATAATGACAAAATTTTGGAAAGAGCATGCGAGCTTAGAGGCCTAATTTTTCCGAAGATGGAAACAATGTTGAGTGCATTGAAGGAAGTTGGAGATGTTATGGCAGTTAGTGATCCAGTGAACCTTGAATCAGCAGAGATGCAATCTTATCTATTATGTGGTCACATGACTATCTTGGAGAGTCTCAAGAAGGGTTTGGACACAAGTTTGAACCTATTGAAGACAAATTTTTCATATATTTTCAAGTTTGTGTAAGTTGTAGAAGCATGTTTGTACAACTTGAAGTTTTGTTTGATTTTTGGTATTGTTGTGCAATTTTCGCACACATGCCCTGCTAGAAGCAGGGACCCTCTTTCGATTTGGTTTTGGTGTTTTGGCCCTTTCTTTTTGGGGTTTTGTCTTACCTAGGCATGTGCTTAAAATGTTTATTTTTATTTCCTAAGTGTTTCCCCAGGTTACTCATTGAAAATCTTAAGTTCTGGGCCAATTTTGGGCTTTTGCTTGGATTCAAGATTTTCTACCCTGGTCGGATTTTCTCGGATCCCGCTTGGACTCTAGTTGGACCCTTGTTGTTCGAGGATTTTTGATCTTCATGGATTTCCTCGTGGGCTAGATTTTCCTAGATTCTTCCCTGTCATCGAATTCCCAAATTCCTTCTCTGGCTGTCTTATCGACTGCATTAATGGATTTATGTGTGTTCTAAAGGATGTATTTAACTTGATTATGAGGTCTTTTATGCCATCCTACTTCTTATTTGCTATCGTTTGAGCTGAGGAGTGCTTTCCTGTGATGGATGGACTTTATTTTGAGGCATCTAGGTTTGAATTGATCGATTTGGTGTTGTTTTCTTGTGCGTTCTCGTCTATGTTCTTTGTGGATGCCATTGGGATTCACGTTTTCTATTTCTGAGATCGACTCCTGAGTCACAATGGTATGTGTCTGATTACTTTGCTTTGAATTGAATTATGAATGGCACATTGATATTATGAGAGCCTGTGGAATTTCAATTCCTATGTATTTGGTTATTTCAAGCTAGGGTTGTGTAGTAGTGCATTATTTGTCATTTCCCAGGTGAGTTTTGAGCAAACTGGTCTATCTGCATTTTAATAAGTCTTGCCTAAGAATAATTAGTAAACCCTAGTGGCAACTTATTAGTTGAAAACTAAATTCTGAACTTGCCTGTGCGCTAATGGTGAATGAGTAGGGTTTCAAACTAAGGGAATTGCCATGTCAAGTTATTTCATCTCAAAATTGAATTAGAACGTAAAGAAAATCTATGAAAGGTCCATCCCAGGTTTGTCCTGAGTTAAACTTTGTGAAATTATGCATTGGTTTGGTGTCTAGGTGAAATTGTGACTCTCTGTCCCTTCTGAATTTTCTTCACTATGACCTTTCAAAGTTGGAGAGATCTCATACCGATCACCCCGTAGTTCACCAATAAGGTCTTTTATGCATTTCGTTCAGTGAGACAAAGAGGATTCACTGAGACCTCACCCCATAAGAATGTCTCTCATCAATATGCATTTTCATATTGCCTTCGGCAAGACAAGCCCTGGTCACTAGGAGGTCATAGCGGGTTCCGTTGGTTATATTGATGTTCATTTGCTTTGCTGAGACATCCATCCTTTGGCGAGGCCTTTCACTGAGCACATTTCACTTGTGTCGAGCTTGTTCTTTTCAGTTGCTGAGACCCTGTTAAATCGGTATGACCTTTCGGCGAGATCACAACTCTTGCTAAGACCTTTTCTTTCGGTGAGATCACAACTCTTGCCTAGACCTTCGCTTTCGGCGAGACTCCCAACGGTCGCTAGGACTTCATAGTGAGGCCTTCTTTTCTTAGCAAGCCCAGATCTTTTTCGAGGAGTCCACATATTGTCGGCCAGAGGTTATACCGATAGAACTCTACATCGGCAAAACATTATGTAGTCGCTGGGACCTCTAGCCGAACTCAAAACATTTCACCGAAAACCCTCCTGAATCCACACGTTCATTGTGACAGTGTCTTTCTCACACCAAAGGTCTCTTATGTTATATCGCTAGTCAGTGAGACTAAAGAAATTCACCAAGACCTTACCTCGACTACCCGTTGGTCATATTGATGCGTTTATCACCGCTCAGAAAGACACCTCAGCTTTGCCAAAACCTCATATCGAAAACTCTTGTCTGACCGAAGTATTCACTGGACCTTGATTTTCAGTGAGACCGAAATGGTTCGCCATGACTTCACCCCATAGGAAAATCTCTCATTGACATGATTTCCTCATTGACAGTCGGCAAGACATGCCCCCCCTTGGTGCGACCTTATCTTGAATGGAAGTTGTTTGGCCGAAATACTTGCTTTTACACTAGTTGGTTCAGAATCTTGCCTTATCTATGGATTTCTGCCGAGTCTAGATTTCCTCAAAATTTGGTGTCTTCCTGATCTTCTGAAGTCCCTTCTCTAGCCCGTTCTTTGCGAAAATTCTCCTTGGATGGATTTTTTTGAACTTTGATGGAATGTAACAGAACGAGAGATAATTGAATTTGTTAATGGTTTATGATGCATTCATTGATTATTTCATGTGACTTATTGATTGATTATGATCAAATTTGATAGTTAAGTAGGTGTTTCCTAGTTATTCTATTGGAATCTGATCAGTTAGGAATTTCCCAAAATTCCTCTCTGGCTCAGATTCCGTGGATGGCCCCGAAACCCAAAATTTGTGTGATCATTTCATATGAGATTTAATGGCACTTTGGTTGTAGGAGGTGCATTCTAACAATGTATTGATGGATTAACATTGGTTTCCTATGGTTTTTACTATAATTTTCTTGATGGATGCAGGCTGAATCTAGCAAGATAATGGATGGATCCTCTATGTCTTAGGCAAAAAGTATTGAAAAATATTTATAAATAGAGAAGACACATTGATTACACCCTAGCTGGTGTCTACAATGGTTGCATTGCTTTTTTTGAGATAATGACAGGAAGAAGGAAGATCGTACCCAAGTATTTGAGTCTGGAGCAGTTGAGAGAATGGTGGCAGGATGTTTATGCACCAAGTAATGATGATTCTGTGTCCGAGCACCAGCTTGATGATGCAGCCATCTACCTTGTAGTTATTGATAAGTATTTGGCATATAAGGTAGATTGGGATAAGTCGGTCAAACACTCAAGGGACGAGATCACATCCATCGAAAGATGACTTGGGGTTTTTCCCTTGCCACCAGTGGCTAACGTGGATGGGGCGTTCCTGAAGGTACATGAAGAGCCAGGTTGAGATAGGGATAATAGGGAAGGGAGCTAATGATAGGCTGCAATGTGATTTGTGCTTCCCTATTATCTTCCCGCTCATCAGTTTGAACTACATTGTGGATCTCAGGCTGACTTGGATGGGATGTGCATTCAATGCTTATTTGACCGGCTGTGGATCTCTCTTGGCTGAGTTGTTGTGCCGAGTTATTGCTGTGAAACCCTTGCCTGGCCGATGGTTTCTGGGGAATTCTATATATTGGGCATTTCGCCTCTTTGTAAAGGGTTGAATATCTAGATAGTTAAGAATTTGTCATTAGAAGATAGAAGTAGAATAGAGCGAAGTAGTTAGAAGCAAGTTAGCAAGTAGGTATTCTCAAGCAAATATTGTAACAGAAAGCTAGAGTTGTTGCTATAGTGGATAATTTGAATGCAAATAATGACATTGTGATTTGGTGCCATATTTGTATTCTCTTGTCTTGCATGGTTCTTGTTATTCAATCTTTAAAATTGCTTTGAGGAAGTTAACATTTAGATTAGATTTGATTCAATAATGTTTGTGATTCGATACTTGAATGTTGTAGCAATCCTTCAGTCCATACTTTTCACAACCAAGTGATTGTTAGTTGCTTTGCAAAGTTAGCCTAGACTTCAGATTTAGTGTGCTTAGTTTGATTGTGAGGATTTTTTCATTTCAACTACAATAGGATTGTTGAATGAATGTTCATGATTTGAAAATCTTAACACCACAGAAGATTGCACTATTTTTTGTAAGATTGCAGATTTATCTGGGTCAAATAGAGATTAGTTTTGCAGGATTGATCCATTCGAGTGTTGGTTACTTTCATTGTTAATCTTAGGAGTAGTATTAGATTTAGAAATCTCTCTGAATCCCTTATCCTTTTCTATTTCTTTGATTATTGGGTTTGATCTAGGATTAAAGTATCACCAGATTGTTAGATCTGATAAAATTGATTCAGTATTTTGCTTGTAGTAAGGTCCCATTGTGATTACCAGCATTTTCACATTTATCACTAAGTTGTTTATACATTGTCAAGAGCTGACATTAGAGATCTCAAGGTTATCTCTCAAGGCTTGCTAATAGAGATTTACCTTTCAAGAGAGATAGGATATTACATTCTGTCTGAGTTGTTGTTGTGCAGAAAACACCATCAACAGGTATGTGGTTTCCCCATCTTTTCCATTGATGTCAAAGGGGAAGAGTAGTACAGTAAAAAATGTATATTCATCTCAGGTGGAGTTGTAGTTTTGAGCTGTGAATGAAGATCTTTTTGAAGTTTTGAAGTTGGCAGTGTAATTCATGTTGGTACTGATCTAACACTTAGTCATTTTTCACTAAGAGTTGCCATCAATGCCAAAGGGGGATATTGATGGCAAGAGACACTGCAAATGTTTTCTGGGGTTGTCATTGATGGAAACTCTAGTCAGTTATTCAATTTGCATGTCATCATTTGATCATATTGGCAAATAGATAGAAGATAGTCAAGTTAGAACAGAGCATCCAACAATTTTATGTTCATCGATTCACATAATATTTTCTATTATTATTTTGAGTTGTGGATCTTAGGGAAGATTATTTGATGTATTATTTGTGTTATCTATGAATCTTAGTGCCTCATATCGATCCGTGTGCAAGATAGTAGATCTGGTTGATTAATTTTTTGTTCCCTAATGCATGAAGGCTGACTAAGTGGATATAGTGTGTTGCGAATATTTGAGTAATTATTTAAGTGCTTTTGTGTTCGATCATTTTGATTTGGTTCCTAACTATGTTTTGGATGACTTTGGTGGATGCACATTAAATATTATTCATGATTTGAGCTGACAGTTTGTAAATATCTTTCATGTTCTGTTGAAGTCGACATGTTGCAATTAAATCTTTAGTTGTGGATATATATAAGTGATCGATTATATCATTTTGATGTATGTATGAAGTGTTTTAGTGTGTGTTTCAAATACTAGAAGGATTGAAGAGTGATTATGCATAGTTTCACTTGTACATTAAGGATTTTGTGATGCAGGTTAAAGCAGAACAATGCAGAAGAGCAGAATTAGTCAAAAGGTCAAGAGATTGATTGATGAGCCTAACCGGAATTGTAATCAGGCATTTGTAGATGCTACTTTCTTAGTTCAATCTTTTGGATCTAATCCAAACTTTTGTAAGGAAGTGATCCCTTTTGTTTTTGAGCAGTGAGCTCTAGGTAGTGTGCCTGAATGCAAGTGCATTCCCATTTTGTAAACATCTTTTTGAGTATACTCAAATCATATGGTGGATTGGCCATCCACCGTGGTTTTTCCCCTAACAGGATTTCCACGTAAAAATCCTTGTGTTATGGTGTTGTGGATGCTTGTTTTATGTTCATGCATACTTATTTTGGTTGAATGTTATAAGTTCTTTGAAGATTAGATTAATAAAGTTAAAAATTGTAGAACACTGATTCACCCCCCCTCTTAGTGTTCCTTGTTTCCAACAACTACATAAGGTAGTGTATGCATTAACATGGTTAGAAAGATTTCCCTTCCCTCCATATTTCACAAATCTAGGAACCTCTACACCTTGTAGCATCAGTGTGTGCAATATGACCAAAGATAATGGACTAATTTTGACATAATATGTGGGTGGGCCATTTTGGTTTTGGTTTATGGTGGAAATTTGCTTTTGCATGGATGAAATAGTTTGGAAAAGTTATGTTATGATAGGGTCATTACTTGTGGTATGAGATTGAAATGAAAGTGGTGATGGATTGTATGTATTGGTAGGGAAAGTGAATGGAATGCTTATAGGTGGTAATGTGGTAGAAGATATAGTGTGTGATGCCACATAGGAACTAGGGATGCTAGCAGGAATACCCAAGGAAGGAATCACATTACAAACATGTTGCATGGTTGTTGTAATTTGGGGAGTGGTACAGGTAGGTATTGAGGCTATGGTTGAAGGGGGGGGTGGGGAATTTGAGTTCCTCCTTGGCTTGTGACATTGGATGTTGGTATAGGAGCACTAGGGGTTGAAGGAAGATGTTTTCCAAAGATCTCAACTATGTTTTTCACAAGGTCAAGACCATCTTCACTTTCAAGCATGTGGTGGATGTTTTCTATGGTTGGAATTGTAGTAGTTGAAATATTTTCAAGGCTTACTTCATGTTGCAGGTTTTCTAAGTCCTCATGAATTTGAATTATCTTCTCTTGTGGGATATTATCATTTCTTGGTTCAACTTGTATGCTAATTGAAGGAAAAGAGTTGCTAAGGGTGTTATTCATGCCTAGTGTATTAGTGTCAATACTAGGAGTGGAAGCTCTAGATAACCCAAGATCCACAATGAGTGTTTTATCATGAGATGCCATGAGTCTTGAACTTCTTCTCACTATGGTATTAGTGATAGGACACCAAAAACTCATACACCAATTACTAAATGTGGGATGGGTGCAAATGTAATGTAAACTAAGAACAATGAAATCCTTATAACTGAAATTCTAGAAAGTAAAATAGAAATACAAAAACAACAAATAGAAACTCAGAAAAAAGAAGTGTAAATATAAGAAAATGCAATGTAAAATATGCAAAGGGACTAATTCGCCCAAGGTGGCGAATGAGTCCAAGTACTATTTTTTTGAAATTTTTTAGAATTTTTAAATTGGATTTTATGCTTTTTTATGTTTTTTGATGCAAATATGATATGAAAATGTAGAATTTCATAAAATTTTAATGAAATTAAATGTAATAATGCAAGCAAAATGAGTTTTTCACTAATGCAAGAATTGAAACCCTAGAATGCAAATTAACTCATGCAAAATGCAATGCAATGTTAATGCAAGCTAAATCTAGGATGCAAATGAACTCCAAATCAAAAATATAATGTTCAAAAGTTAGGTTCACCAAAATGTGAACACTTGGAAAATTGTGGATTGTTGCACTTCCTTGACCAAATGAGGTACAAAGAGAGAGATCCAGTTTCCCAATGTTCACACTCAAGGATACCTTAAAGAACCCAACCCAATGAAGGATATGAGAGATTTGATAGTAAATTATCAATGGATATGACTAAGAAAATAAAAGGGGTTCACCACCAAGTATAAACTTGGAAAAGACAAAATGTTTGAAAACACGGTGTAATATGCAAAATGACCTAGAAATGCAAGTAAAATGTAACAAAAAACTATGAAACTGGAAATGTGCAGCTGGGAGATTGAAGAAGGAAAGATGGAGCTATGGAATCTTGGAAAATATGATGTTCATTCCAACTAGGACTCATACACCAAGATGGGTGAATTAGTCCAGTTTCAAGGAAACTATGTTGAAACAGTTTTTCAGACAAATGGGTACTCAGATCTGCAAAATTCATGTTTAGGCCTGTATAGTGGGAATCATTCACCAATAGTGGTGAATCAGTCCACTTCTAGTTTTCTAGAAATTCTGAAGTGGATTTTGTGCCTCTCGGTCTACTCTTTTGTTCCTGATTCAAATCCAAGTCCAAAACTGCTAAATTCAGCCTGTAGATCTTCTTCAAGCTTCTCCTAGGAGTTTGAAAACTTTGAATTTCTTTGAAATTTTGATGAAAAATTTTCCATTCTTTCTCCTTGATAAATCTGTGACCTAAATATGTAAATCACATGCAAAGAGAGTGAAAAATGTTGTGAGGTTAGTGAATAGGGGTTTGCCTTGGTCAAACCTCTTGTTGGTAATTAAAAATTGAAATAGAATGAAATATGGAAAGAGAATGATGAATGAACAAAATACAATGTTACAACTCACCAAACCCTTGCAATAATATGCTACAAACATGTAAGTGATGGATCCAATGGATATGGACTTGGACTCTAGCTTGATGTTGACGGATCTTGAATGCAATGCTTACAAATCCTACACCACAATTGTTAGCTCTAAAACAACATGATGCAAACAATCTTTGACATGATGGAAGACACTTTTAAATGCTCTTGAAAGCTTGATAATATTCCCTTGAAGTTCCTTGAAAGCTCTTGTGAATGCTCAAATACTCTTGTGAAAAAATGCTTGAATGCTTGAATGCTTAGATTGCTTGATAGGATGAAATGAGTGAAATAACCTTGTATTTATACTCAATTATGCAATAATTCTCAAAATTACAATACTACAGGCCGACCTTAGATCTTGGAGAATAAAAACCCACCATAATTTTAAATTAAATTTGAAATTTGAGCTAAAGGACTCATTCTCTACTCTGGGCGAATGGGTCCCACCTAAGGGGACTCATTCGCCCATAATGGCGAATGAGTCCCATCTTAGGAATTTGAGGTGGGTTTCAGGACTTTGATTTTTTAAATGATGTTTATTAGGATTATTCTCAAAAAGACACATTAATAAGGCCCGTGGATACAAAATTGGGCCAATTAAAGCATAAGAAAGCCCAATTATTAATGACAAGCTTAGAAAAATGTGAAAGTGTGTCACAACATTTTGAAACAAGGCTTGGTAAATGATGAAAAGAGGTTATTTAGGTGAAATACATTTATAAGACCTTATAAAAGTGTGAAAGTGTGTTACAACACTTTACAACTCTTAGGTAAGGTACCATTAAAATTCTTTTAATTCACAAGGGCCCAAGACCTAATGTGAATGTGTTATCCACATTGCAACACTAAATCAAGGAAAAATTAAGCCAAAATCACAAGGAGGGCCCAAAAAAGTTAGAAAAAGTAGAAGGGTTAATTTTTTGGTGACCACATAAATAAATAAAGGAACTCATTTTTAGGATGCATATTATGCTGTGTAATGTTTCTACTCTTGCTCCTAGTATTTTTGAACAAAAGAAAATAAGGGATGAGATAGAAAAACGAGAGTAGGAATTTGAGCAACTTGCTCAACAATTTGAGAGGCCAACAATATTAATTATTCCTCCATGATTTTCTCCAATAAACTAGGTGGTGTGTAATCCCTAGTGGAGTACTCAATTGATTATTCATGATCCCACAAAGCTGGTTTACAATTTTTGGGAGATTCTGATTTTTGCTGAAATCACACATTTTTAGAAAATATAATGATTTAAGCCTTAAAAATTTCCATTTAAAGCATTCCAATTGAAGAGGGTTTGATCATACTACCTTAGATCAAACCCCCTTGGATAGAACCTCGCTAGTTTTAAACCATACCTATAACGGAGTCTCCTTTACACCTATCAAAATGCTAATAAAAAACCACTTTTGATTTACCTTTTGGGGGATCAAATGAATTCATTTAATTTTATTTTTTTTAAAGTATGTATTCCTTATTATAAGATTCCCAAAAAGTATAATTTTAAATAAATTTAATTTTATTATTATATTTATTTTTATTTCTTGTGAATGTAGGTTTTTCACCGAAAATCGAGCTCTCTATTTTGTACATGTGGAAAAATAGAATATTATAAAAAAAAAAAATTGAAAAATATGAGTACACTAGATATTGAAATCCTTGATCCAACAAAAATAAAAAAATGAATTTTGATACATACAAAAAAAGTTATGCGTTATACGGTCCGCCTATGTCTGAATTTTAATTGGTTTGACTTTGAAATTTGGTTAAGGAAAAAATATTCAATAAAACACCTATATAACCAAGTGTAAGCACTATATATTGGAGTTACAAATATAAATTCAAAAGAATTAGAATTTTATCCTTCATGGAAAAAAATTTATGCGTTATACGGTGATCGTCACTTTTTTAAAATGTTGTTTTCTGAAAAAAAAAAAAAATTGAGGGAGATGGAAAAAGAAGTGCAATATGATTCCAAGAATTTTGAAAAAAAATAAATTAGAATCTACAGAAAAAATGTCACAAAACTCTAGTTTGCATCATCTTCAAATTCCTCACGGTTTAGCTGCTATAGGTGCCTGAAAGTGAAGATTTCGTTAGAAAAAAATATTTCAATGTCTAGTTTAGCCAAAAATTGTAAACCACTATTGTGGGATCACCCATGAATTAGAAGGTATAGGAGAAAATGCACCACTCTAAAGAGATGAATCAAGTATTTGGTTCCTCATACCCCTCAAGATAGAATGTTGATTAACCTTAGTAAATGAGGGAATGCAATAAATTATTTGAGGGTGTTGGCTTGCTAAAACATATTCTTAGATAATGAATTTGTAATTTACAAGGAGTTTAAGGGCTTGTTAATTATAATTAAAATAGAAAAATAAATCAAGAAGCTCAACAAAAAAGGAGAAAGGAAATAGAGGAAGAGATGGAAGAGATTACAAGAAAGTTCATGCAAGAGGTTGAATTCCATGTCAACAATATCATTCATAAAGAGGGAAAGAAAATTATGTAGAAAAGTGGTTGTCTATTGTTGCCAAGATGGGATTTTGTCTTAGTCGTTACATTGGACACTATTAGGAGGTAACATACAAATTAAGAAGTGCTGGAATCAAAAGAGTAGGCTAAAGATTTGTATTTTTTGTTTGGATTTAGTACTAGATTTGAAACATTGGCTATCTGAGCAATTGTTCTAATGACCAAAAAGTATCAAATTAAAAAATATGTTAGAGAGCTAATAGGTAACCTTATTTTTTGGAGGCTTGTATATACATCTACCCCACAAGAAGCATCTTCAGTGGTGAGAATTACACTATTAAGTGAATCTACTGCAAAAAAAAATGGCAATTATATTTGATAAATTTTAGAAAGACCATATCAAACAAATTCAAAACTAAAACAAGGTGAAATCACTCCTTAATCCTCCCAAATGAATTGTATCAAAATCAAGTACTCCTCAATCAAGTCCAGTCAATACAACTATTCAGGATAGAGAAGTTTATTATCCTTGAGAATAAACAAATTGAAGGGAAAATTATAGAAAAGAAAAAAAGTGGAGAGATCAACAAGAGAGAAAGGTATTAAAAGGATTACTAATCTTGTGGATAATTTTTTCTGCCATAGATTATCTTGTATTCTACATAAATTAGATGATACTTGGGAAATATATAACAACTTGAGAAATGCATATGTCTATTACCTGCAACATGAAGCAAATTTGAAAGAGATTATAAGCACATGGATCCCAAGGGTATCAAGAATGGGAGGATTGCACATACAAGCTAAATATTACCCCAATTCCTCTAAAGCTTTGGAAATTGATTTTATAATTATCGAGTTATTAAGTGATATTTCAACTTTCTAGACCAAACTAGGATTGCAATTAAAAGGTAAGTTGAACACATTTGAAGCACTTGAAGGAGAAATGATGCCAAAGACATTAGACTAGAATGGGGATATTAAATTTTTTAATCAGTAGAATAATAATTTTAAGGATATTTTACCTTCTTTATGTTCTTCCATATGGGAAAGTGGTGAACTTGATTCAACATTTCTAAACAATAGCATTGATAAATTATAAAGATAGAATCAAGTTTAGATAATTTCAATAAGGAAGCCAAATCGGTTCTTGATACAATACATAGTGTTTATATTAGTAAATTTACTAAGTTACTGGAATTTCAGTGACCTTGAAAGGAAATGTATATATAGGTTCCAATAAAGCCTGGTTGTGTTGAAAATAATTGTACAAAATGTAGGTTTCCTTTTTTTATATTGTAATATACTTTTCTTTAACAACAAGCAAAAATACAATTGTCAATAAACCTTGACTACATTAAGCAGGAAAATGTGTTGTGGCTCAATTGCTCGCATAGTTTGGAAAATACAGTTTTGGAAAAGTATGCAATAATATTTCCTATAATTATAATAAGAACCCAAAATAGAAATATGAAATTTACTAAAAAATGTTAGACAGAAAGAAAGCATTATTTACAGACCACTTTATATAGAAGCTATACTTTACAAAATCAATAGTTCTAATAGTTGGGCGATCACTAGCTAAATAAAGTAGAGAAAGCTTGTGGGTTGGACTAGTGCAATTCTAGAAAACTATTTAGGAACTAGAGATCTGTATCATAGAGACTACTTTGTACTTGATTGTCTAGATAAACTCTAATTGTTTTGAGAAAAGGGGAATTTTTGAGGATGCAACTTGTTATAATAGAATACTATTTCAAAGCTCCCATTCACAACATCAATTTTTAGTATCAACTTTTCCAGGTTTCAGAATGTGACGGCCAAGTGCGGTAATTCCATTGTCTATTTCCAAAATTGTAGTCAACAAAAGGAGAAAAGTGGAAATAAACATAACTAAATGTGAGAAAAAAGAAGCTACTTACTTGTATAAATGGTGCCAATGGAAAATTGATGGAAAATTCTTGCAATTGTGGAAAGTGTTGCAATAGTTTGATATCTTTGCTATATAGTAAATTGGAGCTATGGAATTTTATATTCTTTAATGATTTTGTTGCTGCAAGGAATTTGCAAGAAGAAAAAAAGGACTAGATTACTTCTTTGAGAGTAAGCCTTGTAAAAATATGAAATCAAATCAGTTCTTTTGGAAGGTCCATGGATTACGTGCTCAAAACTTGTGAATGCAGACATGAAGAAATATATACAAGTACAATGTCAATTCCCTCCCCTTTTTCACGTAAGGCTCACCAAAATGAAACATAGAAAAATAGGTTGGGGTCCAAAACACATAGGGTTTTATACTAAATTTGGAATGTTTCACCAAACTTACTATAAATAGAAAGGGAAAAATGGGGTGTAATGAACCTACCTATTTTCTGTTTCATTCAGGAAATGAGATCCTCCAAGATAGAATTCACTTTCATCCCTTAGGTGAGTCAATTCTATGGAAGATCTAACAATTCCCTTTATGTGTGTGTGGATGGGGGGTAAAGTTCAAGCAACACTTTTGGGAGATAAAAATAAAATAGAAAATGAACTCAAATTTGTAACTTAAGACCTAATTCATGTAGATGAAGCCTAGATATAACAGAAATAGTCAATTTTGTACTTTTTGGATGAGTGGAAGACACTTAAAACTTGCCTCAAAAATTGGTTGCTAAGTGTCATGTTTGGTTGCAAAGTGTTCTATGACAACTTTTTGAGCTGAATTTTTGGGAGCCTCTAAAGACATATCTGAGATGCAATTTCACACTGATTTCACTTGAAAATGATAGAAAATAAATATGAGATCCAAGCTTATGTGATCTTGACAACTTTTCATGCCACTTTGACAACTTTTGCAATTTTGCACTTTAGAGATCTCCA
Organism: Sequoia sempervirens; assembly: GCA_007258455.2. Lineage (NCBI taxonomy): Eukaryota > Viridiplantae > Streptophyta > Pinopsida > Cupressales > Cupressaceae > Sequoia > Sequoia sempervirens. The sequence goes on along the minus strand of VDFB02029558.1, from coordinate 8,480 downwards.
ATCTTCAATTTTCCTTCAACCTAAAATCTACAACATAAACACAAGGGGGAAAAATTGTTTGTTTTTGGTGAATGGGGGTTTGTCTTGGTCAAATCCCATTTTGGTAATTAAACCTTGAATTGAAATAAAATATGAAAGGAATGATGAATGAACAATGTAATATTGCAACTCACCAAACACTTGAATAAAACCCTTGGAAGTCTACAATGTTTACCTTGATCTTGCATGAAATGACTTCAATGGATGTGGATCTTGATGCTTGAATTGATACCTGAATGCTTTGACTTGATCTTTGAAACCTACATCAAAATGTTAGCTCCAAAACAATGCATGATTACAAAATACTTTGACACGATGCTTGAGATCTTGAATGTTGCAATAGATCATTGATAATTGTGCTCTTGAATTCCCTTAACAATAATCCTTGCTCTTGTGAAATTTCTCTTCAAAAATATTATTAAAAACCTCTAGTTGATTTGATAAAATAGCCTTGTATTTATAGATATCTATCCTTAATTTCTCAAAAACCAAATATTACAAGCCAACATTGAAATTTGAAATTAGGATCATAAAAATACTGCCAAAAACTTATTTTAAAATGGGTTCAAAGGTTTAGGGAGGACCCATTTTCCCATGGGAGAATGGGCCCTAGGCCCCTATTCTTGGAACACACATTGCTCAAGGTAAGGTGTTATGTGTTAGCATTAATAATTGTCAGGTTTTCCTTTCAAAAAATTTAATTTATTAGGCTTATAGATGTAAAATAGGGCTAATTAAGGCCTATTTAAGCTCAATTTGATTGAGGGGACCAAACAAAGTGTGAAAATGTAAAGTATTACATTTTTCAACACTATAGTTACTATCGGTACATTATTGATGCTACCTATATTACATTAAGTGCTCTTTTGGAAAGAATAATTGCTACTACATTTGGAAATGTTAAATGTATGTCCAAGTATTCTCAATATTATCCCCTTTACCCAAGCTTAATATATTTATGGATTTATCTATAGTAGGATCTAAGGATCTATTTCTATCATAAATATTTTCATTATGCTTATATGAATCAATATTTGGAGTGGATGGCCTATCTTAATTTTAGCTCTTCATGTATGCTTCTCTTTTTGTAAATATCCTACTAGTTTCTTGTTGGGATCATTCTAAAATAATGATCTTCTCCTATCCATCTTGAATTTAATCTTTCAATTAAGTATGTTCACTAGTTTGGAAATGTCAAAGTCACCACCCTTTAAGGGAAAAGGACTTCAAATATCACTTAAAACTTCACATTTATTTAAAACATGTAATTTGGTCAATTTCAACTCTAACCCAAAGACTATCACTAGATCCCCAATAGAGTCGCCAATTTTTTTGTGTTTACAATTGGTTCCTTGATATTCTCTAAATTTTATCTATTTCTTATCATTAAGAATGTTAATGCAGTGGCGAATGAACAAGAAATTTATTCTTAAGATCAATTTCTTTTGCACTTCAAGCTCTACAAAACTTAGGTGGGCTTCCCTCGTTGTACCACTTAATGATATGCACTATAATAGTAAAATGATACCTAGCAAATTATTTACCATACACAATGATAGGGATTTACATAACATAACATGAAAACCTCTGATATCATTGAAAATATTCAAATCCATGTATGAGAAGCTACAATAATTTAAAAAAAATTATAATTGGCTTATCATTTATCATTTTAAATTTGTTATAGGATTTGAGGACTATCTCAATCAGATCAGTGTTTATTAGGGTTATAGAGTCATGAAATCATATAAACTTCTCACAATAATTTAACATATGTTGATACTCAACTAAATGCTACCACCTTGCAATAGCATGAGCAACTAAAGACTTATAGTGTGATCCTACTTACCAATCCATTTGCAACAAAAATATCCTTTACATTTTCATGAAATCAAATTAATCCCTTCATTTAACAAAATTTATCAATTAAAATACACACTATAATAACTTTGAAATGAAGAAATACATAATGATTGATTAGTTTATTCATAAAGGAAATCGAATTACAAAGTTGGATATGATTAACACATAGAAGCATGTTTCCATGTTTTCGTATATTCCTTCATCAAAATATACCTTACTGTTAAAAATAATTTATAAACCTTGACTACACATTTCTAAAAAAATTTACAAACTAAAAGACCCACCCAAGGTTAAAATTCCTAGAATCTTTACAAGAGAAAAATATCCTTCTTAAATAGAAAGAATAAGTACACAAGCTTAAGGAGAAAATTGATACGTGTCATATGTTATATGTGACAACTTAAATCTCTATTGGAATTGAACATTGTAGCAACCCATTAACATAATAGATTCTTGACTCTCACAATAGAGAAAAATAAATTTGTTGAGGATATTGGAGGAAAAAATAAACCCAAACTTGTGATGGAAATAAAATTTGAACATCATTGCAAAAAATATGTGACCTCAGAATGCTTGATGAAGGATTTTTTTTTAATTCTAGTAACATTGGACGATGACTCACTCATTGTACTTGTTACTCATTTTTGTTTCTTGTCAAACTGAGTGAGCTAAAGAGTGTTTACAAACTGAAAGTGAAGTGCATTTCTTATCTATCTTCCCTATTTTGCATTCAATTGTGTAAACATAAGAATCAAAGAGATTACAATTTTTAGTAAAATATTATTGCATTTATACAAGTGCATACAATATTGAAAAGATCTACACAAATCTTGCTGAAAATAATATTTATTGATTCAAGAGTACATATTTGCCTCACACAAGCTGTGAGACTTAGCTTGTTCAATGGAAATAAAGTTCAATTTATGCATTGATGGATTAAAAGAATAAAAATGCATATATATGGGAAGATGCCATTCATTGCTTGATGACTGGTTAGATTTTGTTGTCCTACTTGGTCTTCTACTTCAAGTTGCTTTGCATCCTCCATAGCTCCTTGTTTCCAGTCATGCACCTGAAAAGAATTGCAATGATGTTAGAGCAGTGCTCTAAGCAATAACAGTCTCTAACACTACATGTACATGCACCCACCAGTGTATAAATTTTCCTTCACTTGCATTAAACAAACATTAAGTTGTATATGTCCAAAGGAAAGAAAAAAAAAAGGATCATCAAGCCCTTTGGGCATATGCACATTTTTTTTCTAACTGTTTGCTTCATGTGTAGCTACAAGGTGATTATGTTTTTGTTTTATTCATCCTAATTCAGCATGTGGGGTAAAATGAGGCTCCTACTAGAGTTGAGCCTAGCATGCTTGAGAAAATGAGACATTCAAGGTGAATCTTTGCTTATACCTTGTTTTGATATGCATATGAGTAGTACCGATTTATGTCACAATTATGTTTTACTGCCTCTTCTTTAGAGATTCCCAATATGACATATCGATGCCCACAAGAATGAGGTAACTCTAAAGAAAAAGACAGAAAATGCCAGAAGAAATTATGTAACCTTTAAATGCCAACATAATTCCCAAATGAGGTCATGTACCAGTTGGAATTCAATTGTTCTATATTAGAAGATCATAATGGATAAACTAGTGATAGCATGAGATAATAGCTGATATTCTTCTAAGATACAATGACTCATTTAATAAGTATAATGAGCTTCAATAGCATTAAAGCTCTGCTCAGGTTATCAGGTGGAGGCATAGGCAAGGCATATGAACTATTTAACAAAATTCCTAAAAGATGGTGTCATCTCATGGGAAGAAAGGTACAGAGCTTTAATGTGGTATGCAAGGATAACAGTCATGAGAACAAAGTGCATATGGGGCACAATAGCAATACAAGTTCACAGTCTAGAATGGGTATATTTAAGCAGTCCTTATATAAAGTTGTAAATGGTATTTTTGATGCAAGATATGGCAGTTATTAAAAATAAATGTTTGGAGAATAGTCTTGAATATAAAAAATAGCTTACATACATGAGCCATATGAGGTACAATGCAAATGCAAGCAAGTGTTCATGGAAATCACAATGAAATATGTACAATGACTTAGTATTACAAAAGAAAAGAACAATCATCATTAAATGGAGGACAGTTGTGAGATGTGGTCTTAGTCCAGTCCAACATTTCAAATGAATAGTCACTATATAGCCATAACAAGGGACAGTCCCAAGTGATGAACATTGTCATAATGCAATCATACACAAGAAAAATATTGTAGCCTTAAAGAGGTAAAAGACCATTGCAGAATTGAGGCTTCTTCACAAGAGTCAAAGATACAAAGCCTCATAGACCTGTTGGAGACAACCATTGCAAAGACATTCTATAGGAAAAGGAAGTGCATTCACAAAACCAATTCAGATGCTCATTGAAAAACACATTTTTTGCTATACATTAGAGCTTTCAATTGTACCCACACTATACAATAGCATTGAATCATCTTGCAACAAAATTAGAGGTTTTCTTTCAAATTGAAAAGACCCATCTAGGTTTATTATGAGATTTCAATGTAGAAGCAACAACAATGGAAAACACTCTACATGAATGACAAATGAAAACCTTTTTATGCATTATGATAGGTTGTGGCCAAGTAAACCTCTATTTTTTGCAAAATATGGAAAGCCCACCTGTAGTTTTAAAATGTAAGAAAACATTGCTACAGATTGAAGAAAATGGGTGTATTTACAAAACCCATTTGCATTTCTACAAAAAGAATCTAAGTTTCTTCAAGAAACCATGAAAGCCACTTGGGTTCTTTTGAAAAAAAGTTGCAGATCTAGAAATGCATGTGCTATTAAAAACCTACTTAGGTGTTCTGCAATTATATTGCAAAATGGAACATAAATTGTAAATACAGAGGAAACCAATTTTAAAAAATGGAGGGCGTAAAATGAAGTTTTTTTCTACAAAAGCAGAAGATGCCAAATCAAAATCCTTTCTAGTTTCTTGGCCACAACCAAAATAACAAGATTCTCTCACAAAAACAACAAGGAAATTGGGGTTTCTTCATTTGAATCCAAACACAAAGAAGAAAATGAACATTGTTATATTTTCAAGATGGAGGGCTTGAAATAGCTTTCTTTTGCTTAGAATCAAAGTGGAATGGTCAATTTAACTCACCTAGAGTTTTTTCTCATGAATTTTGTTGCAAACTTTCAAGCTTCTTGCTTTTAACAAAGCTTCATTTGAGTTCTCATGGTGACTGTGACAGAATGAAACAACAGAAAGAACAAATAATACATATGGTTTAGAAATGTGTCCATGGTTGTGGCCTGTAGGTTCAAAAATGGCCTCCAAATGGTGTAAAATCTAGATTTTGAGCTATAGAATGAACATTTACCTATTGTTTGAGGTGGTTTCCTCAAAAAATCACCAAAAAACTAGTGTACGTCTCCATTTTTTCTATGTTTTCTCAAACCCCACGGTGGCAACATCATGTTCCAAATTGTTCAATGACCAAATGATGATGTTTTCCCCTTCATTTTGGGTGTTTTGATGATTAGTTTTTTACCCTATTCGATGGGGATGGGATTTTCTTCCCATGTTTTTTAAAAATTGAAACATGTGTTAATGCATGGGGGTCGAAACATATGTTATTGACTTGGGCATTCTATGCCTTAAGTCCCTTTATAACCTTGTTTCAAATCATTTCCAAGTCCTCAACAATGCAACATGGAGTGTGCCAATACAACATATGTGATACGCCTTTGTTTTTATTTAAAAAAAATCAATTCAACCAATGTATACCCCGCGGCCAAGAGAAGGTGCTTTGTGCCTTAGGAAATTTTTTGTGCCTCATGATGTTTTGCAACCTCTTGAAGGTGCCAACAAGGAGTCCACCTCATTTTGAGATTGCCACCTCAGCTATGTATGTCTACTTGGAGGTTTTCCTTTGAATTTTCCTCTTTTGCATATATATTTATTGCAAAACAAAATCATTTTAAGGTGCAATTATAAACCTTAAAAAAATTTGTTATTTTAAAAGAGGGTATGCAAAATGATGGAGATTATCAACATTTAGTGGAAGTTGTGTTTTGAAAACAAGTGGAGGGAATATTTATTTTTAGTTTAGAGACATGTACCCACACTTGTAGGGGGGATTAATGCACTTTGTTGGTGGTTTTGCATACCTAGGTGTTTGATTTGGCCAAAACCTTCTTCCTCACATGTTGGAGGTTGTTTTTTGAGGAATCTAATGCCTCATTTTTAGGCTTTTCTAGGGCATCTGATGCAAGGTAGTTGCTTGCTCCTATTTTGGTGCAACCACTTGGGTTGTGTGATATATTCACTCATTTAACTCATTTTAGAGTGAAGTTCTCAATTTGCAGATTTCTAGAGATAGTAATCCTACAGTTCTTCATCAGACTTCAACATCTTTTTGTAACTCATTCTGTCATGCAAATTGTGAGTACCTTGGATGATTAATAGTACTGAGTTAATTTTACCCTCTCATTACTTTCTTGCTTGTGTGCATGTTATGGTGATTGATCGATCTACTTGTGAAATTTGTGTCTTTCCTTGTATTTATGTCTCATTGGAAGCACCTTCTTGCAAGAAAGTATATGTTTACAGGTTATGAGTTGTGTGAAAATACAAGAATTCTAGTTATGAAATATATCTTTTCTTTCTAGGGTCTTGTGTCAACACCCTCTTATAAAATACTTGTGTAAGCAATATGCAGAAATGAGTTGTGTAATCCTTTTATTAATCTGTTAACTAAAAAGTGTAGCAAAACTGAGTTTGCATTTTATTTAGTCAGTTTGGTGTTTCACCATAGGATATAAATTTTTAGTCAGTTTTGCTACACTCGCTACACTTTTGCAAATCCCTTAACATAGTAGACATAATCTCTTAAGTGTTGGACAAATGTGTAGTAAAGGATATAATCTTGTATTCAAGGATGAGAGATGTGAAATCAGGAAAGGATCCAAAATAGTGATTGTTGCTGGTAAGAAGTTTGAGGGAAATATTTATCAACTTAAGGGTGTTGATGGACTTGTTTTACGTCTTAGATTAATGACAATTGGTTATGGGACCAGAATATTTGTCACATGAATTTTGATAATATGGTGAGAACTAGTGTTATACAAGCTGTGAGAGATTTACCAAGGATTAAGAAGCTTGTTATTGCTATTTGCAAGGATTGGTAGTTTGGAAAGTAAGATAGAAACAACTTTAGGTAAAAGGAACAATTTAGTACCAAACTATTGGATTTGATTCATACAAATCTCTATGGTCCTACAAGAAGAAGATGTCTACAAGGTGACAGGTATTTTATGCTTCTGATTGATGCTTACTCTAGATTTACATGGGTTACTTTTCTTAGAGAGAAATTTGATGTATTAGATAAATTCAAGGCATTTAAGGCTATGGTTGAGAATGAAGAAAATTTGAGAATAAAATGTTTGAGGTCTGATAGAGGTGGTGAAATCACCTCCAATGAGTTTAGCCATTTTTGTGAAACACATGGAATAAGAAGATAGTTGTCTACTCCTAGAACTCCTCAACAAAATGGAGTTATTGAAAGAAAGAACAAAACAATTCAAGAAGTTGTTAGATCAATGATTACTGAGGGAGGTCTACCGAAATTTTACGGAGAGAAGTAATTCACACTACTATTTATGTGTTCAATTGAGTTTAGGAAAAAGAAAACATTCAAGCAAAATAAAACATCACTAAGACCCCCTATGAGCTATGGTTTGGAAGAATTCCTATTGTCAAGTATTTCAAGGTATTTGGAAGCAAATGTTATACCAGAAGGGATGAAGAAAATTTATGGAAGTTTGTTGCTAGATGTGTTGAGAGTATCTTCCTTGGATACTCTACTAGAAGCAAAGCTTATAGATGTTTCAATAAAAGGCTAAGAAATATTGTAGAGAGCACAAATTTCAAGGTTGATGAAGAATTGAAGAATTCAATTGAAGTTGATGGCTATGTTTCAAATGATCCTGATTATAGAGAAGTAGAAGAAGTTGTGGAAGAACAGGAAAAGCAACATGAAGAAGAAGGAGCTCTAGTGGTGTCCCAAAAGACACCTAAATATGTGCAAAAGAATCATTCAGAAGGTCAAATCATTGGAGACAAGAGAAAATGAGTATTGACAAGAAGCAGGGCTATTTTTGTTGCTGAAATAAATCTGTGTTTACTTTCTGAATTTGAACCTAAGACAGTAAGTGAAGCATGTAAAGATGAGCATTGGATGAGAGCAATGAAAGAAGAACTTATGTAGATTAAGAAGAATCAAAAATGGGAATTGGTCCCTAAACCGGTAGGTAAAAACATAATTGGATCAAAATGGGTATTTAGAAACAAGTTGAATGAGAATGGACAAGTGGTCAAAATTAAAGAAGGGCTTGTGTGTAAGGGTTACTCATAAGAAGTAGGTATATATTTTCAGGAGACTTTTGCTCTGGTGGCAAGGATGGAAGCTATCAAAATGTTTTTAGATTTTTCTACTTATAAATATTTTAAAGTTTATCAAATGGATGTAAAGTTTGCATTTCTGAATGGTGAG
>VDFB02029557.1:0-11916 GCA_007258455.2 Sequoia sempervirens | reverse complement strand
GGAGACAAAGGAATATCGGGCAGACATTATCAAAAGTCTCCTCCACATTCTGGCGTAGGTACAAACACACCCTATCGATGAAATTAAGGAACATATGAGAGAGGTTACCAAGGGTCTCTTCGACATGTCAAAGTCACATAAAGATCATTAAAAGCAATAGTGTTGAAGGAAGAAATACGGGTATGTCAAGGAGACATAGGCTTGTCAGAGAGAGATATTCACTAGTCTCATTGATGTTCTAATGAAAGGGGTTCACAAGGGAAGAGCTTGAAATGGAACTGTTGAAGAGACCTTGCAGGATAGAATAGAGAAATTTAAATGTCTCTTAGACATTTTAAGAGGATGATCAAGGACACATCGAGGAGAGAAATGGGCATCATAATTAAAACTGTCTCTTCGAAAAATATAAAATAATGTTTCAGCAAACTTACATGACTAATGAAGTTATTGAAGAGACAATTTCCATTAATGTTGTAAGTTGATTCGAAAGGTGGCGTGAGTGCCATTTATGAACTAGAGCTAGCTCAAGCATGCCAAATTTTGATAAGTATAGCCCCTAGGAAATCAAAAAATATTATGAATTGTGGCTGGATATTTGGAGGATGAATTTGGATGATGGCGAGCAACTCAGAAATCACAACATTCATTCAAGTAAGTGATCTTGGCTCAGCTAAAAATATTTTTCAGAAGTTAGCTTGAAGTACAACATAAGTAGGGTTTAAAATGGATAAAACCCCTGAGAAACTGAAGGTGAAAAGGAAAAAAAATAGAGACTGGGCCATTGAACCAAGATTTGATAGACCAATGTCCTAGGTTTGGGCCAAAATTGAGGAGAATAGCTCAATTAAACCCATCGTGCGAAACATTGGAAGAAAAACATATAAATTTAGGAGATGTGTGGACTCTACATAGAGGTTATGACTTGTTTATATATCACTATAGAAAGAATACAAACATAGGACAGTTTCAAACCCAAGGAACTTGAATTTTGGGAAGCTTGTGATGCCTAATGTATTTCTTAACATAGAGCTGATTAGAGCACTAGCTAAAAACTACAATCTAAAAACAAGGGAAATTCACTCTCACGACAGCTCACAATTCATAATTATAACACAGAGCTACATTTGTATGGTTTTTCAATTAGACACCTAACTGAAAACACAACTATAGATGAGAGATTTTCTGGAAGAATACCACACAATGGATACAAGCTATAAGAGGTGGAAGTTACCTCTACATAGGCCTAAAGGTCCAGGAAATCAATCTAGGAGGTTTTCCAGTGATGAACAACCCCCATTCCCTATAGATTCATTCAAAGAGTATTATTAATATACCTACTATTTAGTTGGTCAAGTATTGGGAGTTGATACTCCTGTCAGCATGACTATAGCTCCCATAGTTCTGGCTACAGACATCCAAATCGAAGATGGCAAGCCCTATGATTACGCAAAATATTTATTTGAGGTCATTAATACTACTCTTAATGCCATTAAGAACAATAGTAAGGCTATCAACTTCAAACAATATTAACTTCTTATGCACATGATATTATATGAAGGGTAGGTAATGGGAATATGGGGAGAAGAATTGAGAATAAAAGATTTGGATAGCGATGGGAATTATAGGTGAGTGTAGATGTGGACATCCTTATGGGACAATAGATGTGGGAGATCCCACTACTTGTATTTTGAAGAATATTTTGTCAAACCCTTGTACAGGCTGCTTAGCCATATATGTGATTATAATTTGTCCCTGAAAATACAAAGGTTACTCTGACCAAAAGAGAAGGGTTCTGAGGGAAAAATAAATCACAATTGGGGAGATTGGTATGAATTTGTAGACTATACTATTATCAGAGTGTATAGATTTGAGGTAGCCCCATATTTACTACTTAAGATTGTGCCAGATAGAATTGCATACCTTGAGATCATAAGAAAACTTTCTAACTCAACCTTCATGAACCTAAAAAGCTATGGAAAGAAAAAAATTATGCCTTCTACTTTATGTTTTGGTGACTTCACTATTTGGTGGAGCACCCAATACACACCTTTATAGGATTCATCATTTTAAGGAAGGAATTGAGATAATAGGGGTATTTGAGTTATTTAGTGTCAAATAAGGCCTTTGAGCCCATTATTCATGTGATTAGGGGTCTTTAATGATAGTTAGTGCAAAGGAATGCAAAATTTGAGTATTGATGTAGTGTTTGTCAAAAATTGTCAAATTAGTGCAAAATTAAGCATTGTAAGGGTCTAGGTGGTTGAATGATTAGTTATAGGTGTTTCATAATTGGTTTTTGGTTAATGAATATATTTAAAGCCTCTTGAAGGCTCGGGAAAGGGTTGTTGAATCATTCTTGAAGGAAGAAATCAAACTAAAGCTCTGTTTTTAGTAAATTTATGTGTTTTCCTCTTTCTTTCAGCCTGTGTATGGGTCCGTACAGTAGGTATTGGCTTTCAAATGTTGTGAATTTATTGTATCATGGTGTTGGCCTTATTTTCAATCCATTCTTGAGAGTTTTTATTGTGATTTGAGTGATTTAGAGATTGATACTTGAAAACTGGTCTGAGATAGGGTATTAAGTTTTGTAGACCATAATGGAATAATAAGGACATTCCTCCTTCTATAAGGGTTGTATCTAGGAGGAATGAGCCTATTTAGTTTAGGAATAGGATTAGGAATAATGTAAGTATGGAAAAAGAGTTTTGAGAGAGATTTCCATGCTGCCTTGTTACAAACACAGTTTTTGTGCCATTTTACATGGCTAGAGTATGAGATTTTGAGATTTAGTTGAAGGATGGGCTAGAACTTGTTTATTCCTAAAGAATTTAGGTGTATTTTAATGTGTTGAAATATTATAAGAGGTTGAGGAAGGATAGGTGTGAGAAAGAGGTTGAAAACCCATTGGAAAGGGTTGGAAAAGTGTGAAAATAAGGTGGTTTACAAAGGAAGTGTATGCTAAACATGGGGGAAATCTAATGTAATGATGTGTTAAGCATATATAGGTAACATAATGAATTATTTAAGTGGTTTTAGGTTGGTGAGAGGTTTTGGCATGGGAAAATCAATAAGCCCTAATTAAAATGGTGAAAAGGGAGGGTTTTAGCATTGGAGGCTTGTTTGAGCATCTGGTGAGAAGATTAGAGGGTGGTCTCTTTGAAAAAGTGGCCTACTTAGAAGCCTAAAACAGTGAAAAGTCCATTTTTGAGGCATTCGGTCAAAAATAGTTATACTTGGTTTTATGGTATGTTGTGTAAAATTGAAATGGGTGTCTAAATCCACATTTAGTTTTCTGAGTGTCTTGGACAAGTTTGGTCAAAAGTTTCAAAATCCTATCTTCCACTACTACAAGGAAAGCTTGTGTAAATAGGGTTGAATATGAGAAGTTCAGTGAACCTACCTTAGTAATTGTACAAAGTTGATTGTTTTGGTCATTGTATGTTGGTTTATAACCTCTGAAGAGGTCTTTGTGGAGTTTTGATGCTCTTTTGCAAGTTTGAGTGGGTTTGGGTCCCTTGATTCTGCATCAAAGTGGTATCAGAGTGAGGAAGTAGATCTCTTGAAGACTGAAGGAGAATAATTTGAAGATACAAGACACTATGGCTATTAGAAGGTTGGATGAGAAAGAAGAACAAATGAGGAATGCTCTTTTCCAAACTAGATGCAAATGCAGAGGTAAGGAATGTAAGGTACTGATTGATTCAGGGTCATTGGATAATGTAGTTTTACAAGGAATGTTGGGTAAATGATAGTCAACATGTTGTGGTTAGAGAGCAAGCATTTGTATATTTTCAAATTTGTCCTTATAAAGATGTTCTACTATGTGATATTATGCCTATAAGGGATTTTCATATGATACTAGGAAGGGTTTGGAAATTTGATAGATTTGCTATTCATGATGGGAGACTTAATGTGTATACAATTGAAAAGGATGGGAAAAGGTACACCTTGAGTTGTTTGCAGGATGAAGGGACACAAAGAAGGATAGGTATGTGTGGAAAAAGATAGTTTTTGGAGCAAGATGAGACAAAGAAATTGAAGGTCAGAGATGAGAAGACCTTGATGATGCAGACAAAGGAAGAAAAATCACAAACTTAGTCTCATTTGTCAAAACACATTTACATTCCTTGTTTGTCCTTGTAACTAGGAGTCCTTTTTTTCCACACATAATCACTTGAATCCAAAGTAATTAAACTAAAACATGGCCCAAAACCACATGTAGATTCCACACAATACCTTAAATAACTTCAAATAACAGACTTCAAAACCCAAGCACCTTAAATCAGTGAATTCACAAAATTGACTGTCCTAACACCAAGACCATGCCCATTAGGCCTCATCAAAAAAACAATCTCAAAATCCCAAAGCCATTTTCTTATTTAATGGCACCAACATGTATTAAAATACCTTTTCAACCTTTTCAAGCTTCCTTATCAAAATATCAACCCAAATTCACAAACCAAACACTTTAGAACCCCACTGTCCCCTTTGTTTACCAAACCATCCAACAGAGAACAGTCTATAAATGATCACCAAACCCTTTAGCCACCTAATATTATCAGGAAAGAGGATTAAACACATCCTAAACACCATTCAAAACAATAATTACATAAGGATATTGTAGACATGCAAAATTAACATTATGCATTCGATCGGGTTAAATTAGATGTCGAACACCATTCATCAATTAATCAAGTGCATTTTCATCCATTCATTTATCAAATAAACATTATCATTCATCCTTCATCTTGCATCATCCATTTAATTAAATAAATCGACTTCATTTAAATCAAATCCTAAATCATATTCCATCATTTTCTAATTTCAATAAATCAATTATCAAAGTCTTGAAAGTCAAATCATCTAACTAATCAGCATAATCATCATCTAATCCTAATTCAATCACCATCCCACTTGCATTATCTAGATCTAGCCACTTTTGCACAATAAACTTGAATTTTATTACTCTATTAAAACTTTTCCCTCAACATGACAAGTCAAACATGGCATTTATTGCTCTTTCTTCTTCTGTCCCCCTCAAATGACAAATTTGAATTCAAAAATTCTCCCTCTCATGGCACTTTCCCAAATCTGCACAACCATCAACTAATCACTTGATGACAAGTGTCCTCAAACTCCATTGGCTTGTTTTTGATCCCACATTGTCCTCAACACTTAGCATTTTGAAAATCTTTAAATAGGTGCTTCACTTTGTTGTAAATCCTCCACAATCTCTTGCAAGGTCACTCTCTTCATTTGAGATTTGATCTTGTCTACTTATCATTTCCATATCAATAGCAATCATCATCATCTAAGCTTATCAATCAAGGATTGGGAAAGGGTCACTAGCACATGTGACACCAATCCAATATGAGATAGAGTTGGATTCTTGCTTCTTTGTGCTTTCACTTAGTTTTGGATTGCATTATGAAGCATGATTCAATATTTCATATGGATTCTATATCTATTTGCTTGATTTAACTAACAATACTCATGCTTGTTTGTTTTTGAGCAAAATGTAGATTTAGGGTCTACATTCTTGGCGCTAGAAGGAGGGCTGATTGCATATTTTCTGGGTTATGTTATCACACCATTAACATTATAAATTTCCATATTCTCTATGTTATTCTCTTTATTAGTAATCAGTATATATCTGTCGTATATCTATGTTATATATGTGATCATTTTCAGATACGTTATAATACCTTTTGAGTAACTATCTGTCATTTCAGTATTGCATTATGCTTGGATTTGAAATACACACGTTAATAATGACCTCTTTTGCAATAATAATAAATAATGCTTGCTCTGACTTCTCCATCTATGCTAATGAATCCTTATTTGAGAGTATGCTGGTAATTTAAACTGTCCTCTGACATATACAGAAAGTTATAAGCATTGAATCGTTCTGTTTGGCAAAGTCTTGGTAATAAAGCTTGAGTAGATTCATTGCATGTCCATTCAAATATGATAGTTCCCCAACAAAATATTTGAAGGATCTCATCTCTCGGCAGGTCTTGCAATCCTTAGGAACACAGTTTCTAATGCCGTTGGTCTGAGGGTTTGTTCGCTGGCAGAGATGAGCTATCTATTTGCCATATCAAGTTGCAACCATTTCCAAAAAAAAAAAAAAAAAACAATCGCACACTACCACATTGACATGCGCGTGTACCTCACAATATGGAGTTATAGCACTTAGAAACTTTCTATCCTTTGTGCTTTGATCAAAATCTTTCCTGTTTGGCATAGATTTTCAGATCTTAAACAAATCTGTTCTGTTTTCTTTTTACCTAATCTGCATACTTGTTGATAAACATTCAGATTTATTGTTTAGCCAACGCATTTCAGACTTATTTGTTATAATGCATGTCTGCTGATTCTTGCATTTTATGCATGAATGTTTACCCGTGTGCATCATTATAGTGTTCGCTTCTTATTTGATATTGTTTCATTCATCATCACTTGTATTCTCTGCAGGAACTATACAAATACAACACCTACATCACTAAGTGCGTGGCCTAGGTAGGGACTGTCGGCCAAAAAAATGGAGGAATTCGGCTCTAGAAATCCATCAAACAGCTTTATTTTGTCCATGCTTCCTCGATCGCAAGTAAACAAATTCCACGCCACTTTGCTCCAAGCTTAACTCATACCGCTTCTACCACGCCTTGTCTATGCTGCCGCATTTTTCTGTCAAAAAGTTGGCACACCTTGTCCATACTCCCACATTCTGTCAGCACGCCTTGTCTATGCTTCCACATCTCGCCGTCAATGGTTCACGTGCCCTCTCTATGCTTCCAGTCTTGAGACCACATTTCCATGAGGCATTCTGTTAAACAGTTCGCATGCCTTGTGTCTGCTTCCATTGGCCTGTGCAGGAAGGTGAGTGGGCAGACCCCAAGGTTTCCAAGCAAGACAAGAAGAAGAATCCCAGAGGCCGCACTCTCAAATGCATTACTGCGTTGAAATTTTTTATTTTCCTCATTCTTTTCAAATAAACTCATTTTGTCTCAAATCATTTTTTTTGTGCAGGCCTAGAGTACGCTCAGAAGATTGCATCTTGAAAAGACATTTTGGCTCTTACTAAACTCACATGCCTCTGTTTGATTCCTCTCATTGCTCTCTATATTCACATGCCTTGTCTAGGCAAATACATTTCTCGTGATCACTTGGTACAAAGGAAAAGCAAAGGCGAAAAGGTGCAAAAGCGAAAAATCAACAAGGAGGAGGCTAGCAAACGAAGACGAAAGGGGGATGATTTTTTTTTTGAAAACACAATGTGTTTTTTAACACTTTAAGTGTTGATCAACACTACTTCACGAAGTTGTTTATCCTTTCGTTTTAGAACACTAATTTTCATTTGGGTCTAAAACGAACAATTTAATTTTCATTGCAAGGGGTTTAAAAGGAATCTTAGGACAAACGCACTAGATTTTGTTTGAGGTTAAGAATTGAACAATCAAAACTCACACTTCATTTTGGTGCTTAAAACGAACTCACAATTGCTTTGAAGGGTGTAAAACGAACAAGTGCTTGATTTGTGTGATTTTGTCTTTTGAGTGCGTATCCTCTCCCCTTGCGCTTCGTGCGATCTAGGGTGCAAGAGAAACACTCAAAATACATTTTATTGCTTTGAAACACTTCAATTTGGGCTTAAAAATTGAACATCTTGTGCGAGTGTGAGTAGGGGCATTTTCGTGTACATTCTCTTTCTTTGTGCTATCAAAGATCGATCGAGTTATGGATTGTGTCTTTGCTTGCTTTTGTTTATCTTTAGAGGGCCTTTGGGGAAAAGTACTCACCTGCTTAATTTGCACTCAACCGTAACACTCTAGTGCCAAGAGTATTTCTAGCCGATATAAATGAGGGTTTTGCTAAACGCCATAATCACGCTGTTGGCTCCGGCTAAGATGGATCCGGAAGGGGACTCTTAACAGAGGGTCAATCTCCTAATGCACGTAAAGTCCTTACTAGGAACCTATGTGCTAGAATTTACAAATCCTTAATCTATTTGTTGGTAAGAACGGTCGTCAAGCCACCCCACACTCTACGGCTCCTAGTAGAGATGGAAAGCACGCCATGGAGTTTCATGGGTGTTGATGCTTGGCTGCCCCATTGACGCACGAGGCGTGGAGGGGAGCCGCTGGGGTCGTAAGCATCTAACCATCCTCTAGAGATAAGCGAATGACTTGTCCAAGGAATCCAACAAATATTGTCTTACACATCCATAGGGCTTGTAATTGTTCTTCGTTTGAAAACACAGTGTGTATTCAAAAACATTTTGCAAACAAACATTCAACATAATTCTCAAAATTTCAAACTCTCTTTAAGACAAATATCATTGACTCAATCCATATTTTACTGCTTTCCCTACGGATTCATGTTCGTAGAGGTTCCTAAGCATTGGATTATACCTCAATTTGTCTTCTTGAGTAAACAATAGGAAAACCTTTGCCTTAAGTTCATTGAATTTCCACATAAAATATCTTGTGGGGTTTAAAGAAATTAAGACATTGGACATCTTAGTTTGAAACATAATCAAGTGGTTGTTTTTGGTAAAAAGAACTCATTAAGCAAAAGATAACAAATTGGACCCCACACATGTGCTTGATATCTCTTGGTCATATTGGTCTTTTGATTGCTCTTAGAGAAAAGTGTGTTCTTCAATACCTTGGCCTAGTAAACAAAGTCTCTCTAAGTCTCTAAGGATCAAAATCAAACACTTCATCCATCCAAACATTTATCAAAATTCATCCATCCAAACAACTTTAGAACTTTGGAAACATCATTACCTAGACTTGGGTACATCCCTAAAATCACTTGTTTAGCTAGGTGTGTTTGGATGAATCCTTCCATGCACACTTAGTTAAATTATCAACCATCCTTTGAACAAGTTCATCCTAAGATCACATCCAACATCTTAGGGTTTACAAGTTCATCATCCAAATCAAAACAATCAAAATCAAACCCTAAGTCTAGCTTTGATCCAAAGTTCCTGAAACGTTCGTCACTCATATCATTTACACATTTCATCCTCCATCTCGTCATTGGTCCTAAGAACCTTAGAGGTCACTTTTGCTACAAGATCAAAACACAAGAAGAACATGGAATATAAACTAGATTCATACATCATGAGCGGTCCAAATCAACCAAACTATCCAAGCCTCACGAAATCATGGGATTATGGAAACTCACATCCATACATAGGATCACTATCTCCTACGAATATCAATAGCACAACGAATGTGAGTATGCCCAATCTGAATTTTGGAACACATCTCCCCATGATATATTTAAATCAAAGTCCAAACTTACAAGTCTATCCTCCAAACAATCAATACATGAGTCTTCAAATGAGCAACATCATTCCACCAAATCCCTACAAACCAAATGTGGATGTACCAAGTGCAAGTTTTTGAAACATGAATCCTAACTCAGAAAACTTTGGAAAAATGATTCCCAATACCAACACTGTTCATCCTATCATGCCAAATCTGAACATCATCCCAAATCAGAACATTATCCAAAGTCAATTTTCCCATAATCCCATTCAAAAACCACAAGTAGGCATCCCAAATCCGCTTAAACAAAAGCCAAATCAACTATCACAAGTGAGTCAAGATCAAAATCAAGAACAAATTTGGCGAGATCAAATTGTGGAACTTTCCAAAATAGTTGAGGCATTGCGCCAAGGGAAATCTCCACCACCATTACCTACATCATTCCTTGGTTTAGGGCTTCCCCCTTTACCTAACACCAATCACGCCATCCAAATCAATCCACCTAACATCAATCAAACCATCACAACAAATCCTTTGAATATACCATCGACATCGCACCAACAGATGGTATCTAATCAAACAACAACATTGATCCCAAATCGAAATATGGTCTCCCAAGGGCCTATCACTTCGTTCATCCCAATCATCCCTAACACTTCAATCATTCCAAATGCCACTATCACACCCATCACATCTCAACCTCTCACTACCATGATCGCTCCGAGCGTATCTCAAACACTTGTCACTACATCCAACATGATTCTAAATCCACCACCACCCCCACCACCACCAATTTCCACCACATCAATCCAATACAACGCGACATTACAAGCTGCTTTTCAAAAGGGATTCCAACAATATCTAGCCATGCAACAAGCAACACAAGTGAAACAATCCTCTCAAGTTGCCCAAGCCTCTCAAGCTACCCAACCAACATGAGCACAAACAAAAAAGATGACAACTATTGAAAACAAGGACCAAGATCAATCCATCACTAAGCACACGTTTACTTCATCCAATGATCAAATCGACATATGTCAAGAGTCACTTTTGAATCTCAATCAAAATCCACCAACAAAACTCGACAATGAGCCAATTCAAGAAATATCAACATCACTTGATGCTATGGTCGAAGACATTCACAATCTCTCCATCACAATTGTTGAAAACAATGATCAAAACCTCTCCATCGAGGAGCACATTGAAGATATATCTACACAATCCAATGATCAACTCACCATACATCAAGAGCCACTTTTTAGTGATCTCTTTCAAGGAGTGTTAGGGTTATTTGATCCTATTGACATAATGCATGATCCATTGACCAATGATCATATTGAAAATGTCTCTACATCGCCTTATGAGTTAGAGGACATATCTCAAGAAGTTATTCCAAAGCATGATCAAAATCTTTCACTAAGGTCTAGCAATGGTCATTTTCAAAACATGTTGACCCCCTTTGACCTCATGGTTACAGATACTAAAGGAATCTTGAACTCAACACTTGAGTATATTGAGCCATTCCCCATACCTAATGACGAAATCCAAGAACTCTTTGTAAGCAAGCCATCCTTTGAAACTGAACCATGTCAAGAAATTGATCCAAAGCATGTCGAAAGCAACTCCGAAATCATTCAAGATCAAGAATTTGTATCTTCAAGATACTACAATGATCTAATGAACACTCTCTTATCCATGCAAGATGATCATATCGATGTAGCACATACTCCTCCATCTACCCATGAGATGCTTTCTATGGATGGACACGTAGACGATCTTCATCTAGAACAAGATTTTGTTACACAAAAAGAGCATATTCTTAACTCCTACAATCAAACGGAGTTGTCAACATCAAGATCAAATATGTCCCAAACTCAGATTGAGGACATCATAAATAAAGATATCCATCATTATCCGCTTAAGGAAACAAGTCAGATAGAACATCCAAAGTTAGCAGAGCAGCAAATTGAAACGTCATCTACAATGGTCATTTGTCAGAGCATGTTTACTGAAAAAGATATCTCAAAACAAGCAGAATCAAGGAATAAAGGTGATACTATCACCATACAGGGGTCAACTTCGTCTCAAGCAAACGTCAACATAGGGAGCATGAAAAATCCTTATGACAAAACTGATGCCAATACTACAACTAGTCACACCATGAATCTTCATCCACCCATTACCCCATCCACAAGTTGGGACCAAAGTCAAAAGAAATATTTGAATCAAAGTACGAAGAATGTTATCAAATTAAAAGAAATTGAGAAGCATAATGGAAAAATAAAATACAAATGGATACTGAAGAATACAAAGAAAGATCATCCCTATCAAACTCCATCAGTCAAAGAAACTATGGGGCAAAATCAAAAAGGGAAAAGTATCCATCAAGAATGTCCGAAAAAGCAAAAGCAGGCTTTTCAAGCGACGTACAAAGTGTATCAAGCAGTTGGTCCTAATTCCACGCACACTTCCGTATCCACCCATCATTGCTCATCTTCCCAAGTTTGGAGAGTCAAAGGTTCCAAACTGTCAACCAATCCATCTCTTATCCCTAAACGCACTCCATCCATGCCTCCACGCATGATATCCAATTCTTACATTGATCGTGTATTGGCAACAACCCTTTATCATAAGG
>VDFB02029556.1:0-10501 GCA_007258455.2 Sequoia sempervirens | reverse complement strand
CTTGAAATTAAAATATTTCAAAGGTATTTTGAAATGCTTAATCCTTTTTATGTCAAAATAAATCACACGCACACTACTTGTTGTAGAGTACATATTGATTTTTCTAACCATTATGATGTTTATCGACATATATGTGTAGATATGCATATTGACAATGTTTTGCAGGAATGTAACATAAGGTCTCCACCTAAATCCTCAAGGGAATTCTTATCTTCCATTTTATGTGAAAGAGGGATGTATCAAATTTTTATTACAATTCATGTTTACTTAAACATGTGATTCGGCCAGGTAGAATATCAACCTTTCCAACAAAATGTATTAGTAACACCTGAAAAAAAATAAATTTGGAAAATACAAGATAGTGGCCTAAAGTCTAAAAGATGGGAAAGAAGCAAAGAAGTGTGAATTGGTCAATGATTAGATTCCAATATATCAGTTTATTGGAATTTTTCGTGATTAGGTGGTGTATGAGTATGCAAGGCATACACATAGAGCTCAATGGTCATAATCATAGTTCAAGTTATGCAAGGACACATTTCCACTTCACAGCATCATTTTAGTTGTCAACTTTGCAGATAACTACACACTACAGCCACAAAACGAGGTGCAATCATAGTACTACAACTCCACGCAAGTTGCTATATTTGTGCATATAGCATTCATTCATGCAAATGATATACAAAGGATAATAAGAAATTATTGAGGGAGTATCACTTTTACATCAGTGATGAGCACACACATTCTACTGAGTTTGTGCAAGGTTGCTTTCAAATGTTTTATGCTTATCTGGCTAGCAGGGGCATATCATTCAATCAACATATCATTGGTTAGATAACTATACACCACAATTCAAGAACACCAGAATGTTTTATTGGTTGAGTAGGATGTATAGGATCAGTGGTGTTCAACATATGTGGAACTTCCCAAAGGCTAGGAATGGAAAAGGGGAGCATGATGGAGCATGCACATGTATCAAAATAGCCCTAGCACAAGAAGAGTTAAAGTACAAAGACAATGTAAAGTTGACAGATGCAAGGTCAATTGTTGAGTGGTGCAATCATGCAATGAGTCTAGGTAGTCAAGGTAATTCTTTAGTTTCTAGATTTTTTCATTTAGTAGATGATACTAACATTTCCAAATATGAGGATTTGTGTGCACTAATAGTATCGAGTGAGCTACACTCTTTTAGAAGCTCCAATGCAGGTACATGGACTATCCATATGCAAAGGATGGGATGATTTTCTTTTGCATGTACACTTCAAGCATGGAATGATTTTGAGTCAACAGAGTGGGTTAATGAATGGTCTGTAAGAATTCTAACCCCACTTGACACTTATCAACTCCTAAAGGCTCTACAAATCACAGAGATGCAATCATCTATTGACTTTGATCATGTATTAAACCTTGTAGAACAAGGTAATATATATTACTTATAGGTTTTATTTTGATGTTCATTAAATACATCTAACAATATGAACACATCAATGCATGGAATGTATATCTAGTGATTGCAGATGAAGACAATGAAGAGGGTATAGATTATTACTTGTGTCTTTGTATCAAGGCTAAAAAGAAATTGGATGCCCCAATTATAGATGGAGAAAACATAGAATATCCTATAGGTTTGGTGGTTGTTACTGGAACATGGCTTAGAAGGTACCCAGTTAAGAATGTTGCAATTTGGTTTTTTGAGGACTTTAACATGCATCAAAAGATTCTTCACTACTCGAACCTTGTCATCGCCACCAACGTTCATTTGATCAAATATAAGGGAAAACCGTGGAAAAAGAACTTGTGGAAGTGTGTGAGTTTTACCATGAGGAAATACTTGACACAATAAATAGTAGAGAAAACCTGGATGGTTGTTTGGATTGATTGGTAAGTATGCACATTGAATTTGTAAAGTCATGTTATTGATCATTGCTTTATTTCAAGCATTTAAGTTTGATTGTATAAGGGTTTGCAAAATTTCATTAATGTAGATATGAAAAATGATAGTTATATGGTTCTCTCTATTTGGTGTAGGGGCACCAAGCTTTGGTGGTTTTCATTAGGGTGATGAAGTCTTGTTTTGGCTTGTATAAGGTCATATAAACAATTTCTTGATGTAATAAATCTATTTTAGTGGTTATTAGTGAATTAGAAGGTTTTAATTGCAAATTTTCTAAATTAGTGCAAAGTGTCATTTTTCAATTTTTGAAGTGAAAGAAATGCAAAGTGTCATTTGGGAAGTTGTCTCTTTGGAAAAGAGGCCTAATTGGCCTAGTTGCCCCTACGGTATAGTGGGATTTTGGAGAATATATTGAAAAACCCATCTCCCAGCCTCATGTGACCTTATCATCAGTTAAAACACCCTTATTTAATCCTACACATGCTTAATAATCATTAATATTATGCTTCCCTCACTCACCCATATTTAAGCAAATTCTAGCTCAAGTTGGCTAAGTCTTTCCTGCTGGTGTGAGGTTGGTCACAGTGAGTTCTATCTCCTCCTTATCCTGTGGTGGTACTAGATATGTGGTTTTAGCCTAGCCACAAATACATTAAAATGTTTACTAGGTGCACCGATTTTATAGGAGGTCATTCTATACAAAACCCAATTTCTCCTTTAAAAAAAAAAAAAAAAAAAACTTCACCCACTTTTAGTCTCTAAAACCTCAATTTTCCATTAAAAAATGCACTTATCTCAACTAGGGATTCATGCCCAAACGTACACATGACCTCCCCAGTCCTTGCAAACCTTCAAACACATCAAACCCCACCAGATCTCACTAAAATAAACTTGTTCTAGCCTTCTTCAAAATAAATTCTTCAATCTTCTACTTCAACTCATGCCTTTTACGCCTAAATTCATGCATTATATACTTGCTTGTCATTTGAATTGTCATTAATGAAATTATATATTAACTTATATGTTTATCTTATTTTCCTCTTGTAGGAGTAGGTGTTGGAACACTTGAAGGAGTAGGTGTTGAAACACCTTAGGGAGGAGGTGTCAAACACCCGGCTGAGATCAAGAAAAGAGATTCCTAAAATAGGTATGTTTCTTTATTTTATTCTTGTGTTTGTTAACATGTTCCTATTAATAAAAAATTCTATGCTAACTTCTATCAATTTGATGTTTTGAATTACATATATAGATTAGCATTGCAAAATTTGCATGATTGGTTCTTTGAGAGGTAGCACTTAGGACTCATGACGATTTGAAGAGATGTATAAAATGAGGTAATCAAGATTTCCCAATTTTAGAGTTCTAATTCATAATTCAATGTATATTGACTTTGATGTTAATTATTCAATTTTAAATTATATGTAAGATAACTAACTTCAATTGTGGTATGATTTTCAGGCAATTACCTTCAAAGCTAAAGAGTGCTTCAAAGAGGCTCCATTTTGATGATCCACCAGTAGTCTAGGATGAGATGGAATTTTTGGCATGTATATTTTGAATAGATATCGAGATGACATATGTCACATTTTGTAAAACTTTGTTTGAGTTGGCGTTGATGCCATTTTTGTATATGGGCATACACTTAATTATTAGATAATTTGATATATAGAAGTTGAGAATCGAAATAATTTTTTCATCATATTCATGTTTAAACTATTTGAAAATTTAATCTTGAGTAATGGATAAATATCAATGTACAATAGCATAAAAAATAATGGTTATATTATATAGTTGACAATAAAAAATAATGAATAATGGTTAAACTATATCATATATTGCTTAGTTATATTATGGTTAAATTATATAGTTTAAACAACTTTAAAGACAAGAATAATAGTAAATTTTAGCATTTTAACTTTAAAGTTTAAATACACAAATGTCATTGTCTCACACTACATATTTTATATTGCATTATCATTACATATTGAAATTCATAAAATATCATAGTTTTATGTTGATAAACATGTCAAAGTGATGCAAAGCAAGGTGGAAAACTCTCAAGAAACCAAATACCCTTTAATATTCCTTCCAGACACAAAACACCATTGGGAATTCATAACCAGGGTACATAATCACTAAATCAACAATCATCTTCTAATGAAACACTCACCAACACTCCAAAACTCAAAACCCTCACTTTTGACAAGTTTTAAGGGGGTTTATTAAAAACCTCACCTCCAAGCCTTTCCTCACTATTTTAATTCCTCCAACACCTTCAAATATGTGCACCCTTGCTTAATTAACTCTTACAAAGTGCTGCCTCAATCTTTTTCCATCACTAACTACTCTTAACCTCCAAATATCACTCAAAACACACATTCTTGACAACTAGGCATCATGAACAAACCCCCAAATGGCCACCCTTGCTCCTGAAATCATGCACACATGCCCCCTAAACCTAATTATGCCATTCCACTAAGTTATAGTAGATTACAATGGGTGGAAAATATATTTGGTTGAAATTTCCACACTACCCTTGTGGAAAAAGCAATAATTTGGAAGAAGGTTAGAACCTTATTTTTTTAGTGTTATCAAGTGGATTTTGATGTGATAAAAGGTTTTCAAAGGTCAGGTAGGTCATTTGGATGTTGGGCTTGAAGCCCTAGTTCAACAAAGAGTGAAAATGGGTGAAATTGAGAGGTTTTAAGAAGGAAATGTGTGAGAACTTTGGGGGCAACATAATTTGAAAGTGAATTAAGTTTGTGTAGGGTGAAATAAGAGTGTTTGAAATCACTTTCACAAACTCAAAAGACAATCACCCAACCTCTACATGCAATATTATATCAAACCCTAGGGTGAAACCTCATTTTTCATGTCCTTTTCCATCAAAATCTAGAGGGGAAGCAACACAAACCCCATTAAAATTATTCCCTTTCAAAAAATAAGCACCTTAACATAAAAATGGGTTTCTAAATATTTATTTGGTCTATGGAAACAAAAAGAGATTGAAAATGATAACACAATCACCTGTGTGAAACTGTACAATTCAAGGAAACATCAAGTTTTTGGTAAATATATAAAAAAATGCAAGGAAACGATGAATTTTATTTATCTTATTCTAAGTATATGGTAAATTTACACTAGGAATGGTACATTTATGCTAGGCATGGTCCTCTTTCACACCTAAATTGGTAGAATTGCTTTGAGCTACGTTCAACCGAATCCATCCCTTAAGGGTCCAAAGTACAAAAGGGCGTTAATCTGAATCGGTATTACCTTAAACTATGGAACTTAAAATATATTTATAAACTTACAGATCAAGCTATCCCCTACAATAAACTATTACCTTTTTGTTATCTTGGAGTGGTTTTCCAATGGTGTCCAATTTTTAGTTGATGGAAAAGTGTCAAAATGCAAGTAGCTGAAAGTTACTTATGGGTGCAACTTTCATTCCGGAATCTATGCGACTCAAATAGACTATTATTCCAACACACATTTGAATAGGTATGTTTTGCTAGACATGGTCCTCTCTTCCCAACCAAACATGTGGGGTCACTCCTGAAATACGACAACTAGATTGATCCCTCTTTAAGAGTCCAAAATGCAAAATGGCTGCAAACTTTAACATGTTGTTACTCAGATATTGTGATGCTTAGAGAATTTTTTTCTAATCCTATGGGATTGTGTTTGGCCCCTCTAGAAAAACCTCTCTTATTTTTTGCTATCTTAGAGTAGTTTTCCTGTGGTGGCGGATTTTTACTTGATGAAAAAAGTGTCAAATGTAGTTAGTTGAAAGTTGCAAAGTTGTGCAACTTCTGCTCTACAAACTCCATGCGGGACCAAATAGACTATTCCAAAATGTATCCAAATAGGCATTTTGCGTAATGGTCCTCTTCTCACTCTAAGACATGTAGAATCTCTCTAAACTACCTTTAAACCTAATCGATCCCTTTAAGAGTCCAAGTGCAAAACGGGTCAAATCCTAACATGTTACTTGATAATCATGGATTTAAAAACTTCCTTTGTCTTTAACTTATGAAATCATGTTGGGCCACTCTATAGAAACCTCTGGTTTTTCTATATTATAGTGGTTTTCAATGGTGGTAAATTTTCACTCTAGAAAAGTTGTCAGTCAAAAAGTAGTTGAAACTCCAAAGTAATGCAACTTTCGCTCTATAACTCGCGGTGACAAATGACATCTTAACATGTCTAAATAAGAGAATTTTTATGCTATGAATATTCCCTCTTTCACACCAAACACACAAAATCACTTAAGCTACCTCTAATCAATCAATCCATTAAGAGTCTAAAGTGGAAAAATGGCTGCAAATTTTAGGCATGTTGTTACTTAGATACCATGATGTTTAGGAACTTCCTCATCTTAATCCTAAGGGATTGTGTTGATTCCCCTACAAAAATATCTCCTTACTTTTTATTATCTCAAAGTTGTTTTCTCCTAATGTCCAATTTTCAGTTAATGGAAAAAGTGTCAAACGGAAGCAGTGGAAAGTTGCAAAGTGGTGCAATTTTTGTTCTACAAATCATGTGACCAAATGGACTATTCCAACATTGACTAAATAGGGCATTTTTATGTTAGACATGGTCCTATTTCACACCGAAACATGTGGAATTGCTTCGGGCTACATTCAACCAGACCGATCCCTTAAGGGTCCAAATTGCAAAAGGGAAGCAAAATTCAGTATGTTGTTACTCGAATATCGTGATGCTTAGAAATTTCTCGTCTAATCCTATAGGATTCCATTGGGCCCCTCTACAAAAATCTCTCTTGGTTTTCACTATCTTGCAATGGTTTTCCCGTGGTGGCGGATTTTCACTTGGGGAAAAAGTTGTCAAATGCAAGTAGTTGAAAGTTGTAAAGTGGTGCAACTTTTATTCTACAACTCATGTGACAAAATAGACTATTCCAACACCTCCAAATAGGCATTTTTAGGCTAGGCACATGCGGAATCACTCCAAGCTACATTCAACCAAATCAATCACTTAAGAGTCCAAAGTACAAAATGGCTGCAAACTTCAACATGTTTCTACTTGGATACCATGATGCTTAAAAACTTCACTTCTAATTCTATGGGATTGCATTGGGCCCCTCGACAAAAACCTCTCTCAGTTTTTGCTATCTTAGAGTAGTTTTCCCGTGGTGGAAAATTTTCTCTTAGGGAAAAAGTTGCCAAATGCAAGTAGTTGAAAGTTGTAAAGTGGTACAACTTTCGTGTTATGCAACTCGTATGACCAAATAGACTATTCCAACACATTTGAATAGGTATTTTTATGCTATGCATGTTCCTCTTTCACACCCAAACATGTGGAATCACTCTAAGCTATATTCAACCAGATCGATCCCTTAAGAGTCCAAAGTGCAAAATGGTTGACAACTTTAGCATGCTCATATTCGAACACCGTGATGCTTAGAAACTTATTGTCTAATCCTATGGGATCATGTTGGGACCATCTACAATAACCTCTCTCATTTTTTTTATTTTTGAGGCCTTTTCCTATGACGGTGAATTCTCACTTGGGGAAAATGTGGTCAAATGCAAGTAGTTGAGTGTGTAAAAATGACTTTTTAGCCATTCCACCCATTCTATCCTATTGTAACTTAGTGGAATGGAATAATTAGGGGTAGGGAATACATGTGGTTTTTGGAGCAAGGGAGATGAGTTGAGTGGTTTGGTGTGATGCCCTAGTTGGCAATTTGATGAGTTTTGGTAAAATTGAGTGGTTTAAGAGTGGAAATGGTTGAAATCCTTTGAGGCAACAATTTGTGATCAACTTTTAAGTGTTTACAGGTTCTTTTAAGCATGTTTGATGCTTTGGAAAGGTTTTATGAGTTGTGGGAATAGTATTTTCAATAAACCCACCTGAAACTTATTAAAAATGAGGGTTTTGTAAAAGTTGGCTTAAAGGAGCAGTTCTTAGGTTAAAGATTGTGGATTTGGAGGTTTTGTGGTCTAGTAAATGAATTTCTATAGTTATTTTAGATGGTAAGATAGTTTGGAGTATATATCCTTGGTGTTTTCATTTCAAATCAGGACCGTGAGGGTTTCAAACACCCATCAAGGTACTCAAAAACATACCAAAACCACTCAATAGGTTACTTTGATACAACTCTCTCAAATTAGGCTTTTCACACCAACTAGGCCTCAATTAGGTCACTTTTAGAAAGGGAATCTACCTTAAACTTTCACTTTCATTCAAAATTCAATTGGGTGGCTCTCTACATGTTACCAAACCAAAGATTCCATAATTTTTTCTCAAACATCCACTCTCCAATATACCTAAACTCAAAACTCTCTTTTATAACCAAAAATCAAGGGTTTTAATGGAAATCACATTTCCATACCTTAATCAAACTTTCCACCACATCAAACCAGCCTAAAACCCTCTGCACATACTCAATTCAATAAGAAAAATTTTTTCCCCAACCTATTTCACTTGTTACCGTATTGAAACCTCTCTTTTCCACTTGGAAGACACAATTTTCCACTCTAGGGCTTCATGCCCAACACATTTTCAGGCCTCCCCTACACTCTCTCAACATTTCCTCACTTATTTATTGATTTTTTAGTCCCATTCCACAAGTTACAAGATCCACAAAAAGTGGAATGGGTCGATTTTACATTTTAAAGGCTACAAACCCTTAAAATAGGGTATAAAACCAGTCAAAAAGAATTTTCTCAAACTTACACCAAATCTACTATTGGATGCTCAAATAAAATTCAATAAGTGGCCAACTCACACATTAAAATTAATTCAAAAAATATTTAGAACATTATGCAGTTGTATGGGTTGTACAATCACTAGAAACTTAGAAAATATAGAAAAAGTGGAGAAAAACGGAGTATTATTAATGTTCCAATCTTCCAAATCTTCAAAAATCCAACTTACATTGATGGTTTCCACCTTATTTATGATTTTTCCCTCCAAACTAACTATCCTAACACCTACAACTACCTTTTTAAATGCTATGACCGTTTTCCTTCCCTAAAAATGCAATTTTGCAACTTTACATCTTTTTCAATATTTTGCACCTTTTGCAAACTTGACCTTCTAAACATCTAGCTATCAACTAAAATGATGAATTACAATATAAAACGGTCCAATTTACCTTATTTTAGACAAAATACCTCAAAACCTATAGCCTACTCCTCAAAACCTTGAATTAACAACTTTTATTCAATGGTGCTCCTTCACCAAAAAATGTGGTAGCATAGAAAAGGTAGTGAACTCTTTGAAAAAATGACTCAAAAAAATGAGGTCTCATGGTGATGGAATGCCATGAAAATCAAAATAAATTTGATTTTCATGGCATTCCATCACCTTGAGACCATATTTCTTTGGGGCATCTTTTCAAATAGTTCATTTCCTTGTCTATGGATTGTCATGGCATTCCATCACCACATTTATTTGATGCCTTTTTTTAAATAGTTCACTACCTTTTCTATGCTATTGATTACTATTATGCTTTCGATATATTTTGTCCAACCATCCATAGCTTGTTTGAAAGAACATTTTTTATGTTTTTAGCAATAGCAAATAAAAGTATATGAGTTTTTGACAAGATGATTTTGGTAGGACATGCATGAAAATGTGGGTAACATAGACAAGGTGAAAGTGAACTATTTGAAAAAATACCTCAAAGAAATCTGGTCTTATAGAATGCCATGATAAGAAAATGCAATTGGCAGCTACTCCTAGTTATTAGTTATGCAATGTGAAGTAATTGCATAACTTCTTAGGTTGAATTTGTAGAAACTATATTGTAATTGAAATTTCCCTTTGTCATTCTATCAAGATCTAGTTATTAGATATGCAAATGTGAAGTAATGCTTTGACTTTGGAAAAAGATGTGTAATGTAAATAAATCAAATGATCTTGAATATAAACTACAAAAATCTATTTTTTACAATTCATTAGTTAAAATATTTATTTTATTTGCTCTTTATATCTCAATATGTTATGGAAATACCTTTCAATTTCAAAAAAAATAGTTTTTATCTCTTGTTCTACAATTTTTTATGTTTTTAAAATATGATTTTTTCTTGATTTTTTCAAAAACTCTTATACTTTTGGTTTATCGATTCTTTCCCCAAAATATTTTTGTTGCTACACATTTGAAGCATGAAGCATACATGTGAATACATGCAATATACATGAAGTATACATGTGAATAAGTGAAGAATACATGTGAATAAGTGAGGAACAAGTAATTGAAGTATTCCAAAGGATACAAACCACTAGGAATGGAGCTTATTTAGATAATACACTTTAGATGGGGCTTATTGAGTAGTCAACAGTAATTAATTAAGCATTATATGTAAACAAAATCCATGCATACAACATTCAAGCATATAATTTACATGATACACATGATAACATCATTCAAGAATGGTAGTAGAAAAATAAGATTTTATTTAATAAAAAAGTCTTAAGGCTATTCAATGATATATATTGATAAAATTATATACAATATATCCAAGAAATCCATACGAGCTTAGTACAAAGGAGTCATATGGACATAAAATTTCATGTATCTATTGATAGTACAAAACATATGTTCTAAAATGCCACACAGGAATACAACAAATGACC
>VDFB02029555.1:0-14813 GCA_007258455.2 Sequoia sempervirens | reverse complement strand
GGTGGCACTTTGGGCAAGTACCTTGGTGAAAACCTGGCAAATAGGCGCCTTGTGTAAATAAGCACTTTCCATCCACCAGGATCTTTACGGCTTGTTCGACATCATCCATCCACCATCGCATTCCATATCTCCATCCATCACCCATCAGTTTGACATCTGCATCATAGCTTGGTCCTGTGTTCATATCATGTTCCCTCATAGTACTACTCAACCCATTTCCAAGGTCAGTTTGTCCTACCTTTATCGGAGTAGTCTATTGCATCACGTTGGAGGCATGTTCTCATCGGATCAGATTTGTGTATATTCTTGAAGTCCTAAAATCAGAAAATCCAAAAACATCAAAAAATACAAAAAATGCAAAAACATCAGAAAATCCAAAAAATTCAAAAACATCAGAAAATCCAAAATTTCAAAAAACATCCAAATCATATCAAAATCCCAAATATCAGCCAAAAATTCAGTCAAAAAGTAAAAAATGTGAATGCCTTTGTTTTAACTACAGTTTCAGCCTTGAACATGTGTTGCTGATCTGATCATCCTATATACTCTAGGTTTACTCCTTTAGAGTCTATCCATAATAAATTGGACATTTCATCATGGCCCTCACCTGGCAACGTCATTCTAACCACGCGGGTTCTGCTGCATAATGTAGGCGGCACACCCATGGACCAACCCCCGAGGCCCCTAGGATAGATCCTTAGATTAGTCTCTTGGTCAAAATCTCAGAAAACCCCAAAACATTTGAAAATTGAAAAAGCAAAACACTCATAAAATCTCAAAAAATACCAAAAACAACCTCAAAACATTACAAAACTCCAAAAACATCCAAATATTTGAAAAAAATTCATTCATCTCATCTCGCTTTCACCCGCAATAACATCTTTCACAATAAACGATCATCACCCCCAACCTTTGGTGGCAACAATCTAAATAAGTTCAGTGGTGTTAAAAAGAACTGAAACGTCAAAATTCAGGGATTAGCACGTAAGCATGTTGTCAACAATCCTCTTTAAAGTCAATATCTCATCATCCAATTGGTTCCATATCAAATTATCTGGATATCGGCCATGTCTCTCAGGATGCATCATTCCTACAATGGACATCAACATCAGACATCACCATAGTTTAGTCTCGGCTAGCGGTATTGAAGAATATTAGCTCGTTTGTTTACTACATCTTTGTCTTTTGATTTATCTTATTGTGCTCATTCCAAGGACCTCTTAATGATGTCCCCAACGAAGGGATTTAGAGAGATAGGAATGGGGCAATGATCATTATCTTTTTATCTGTTGCTCTTCTTGGACATTCTTGTAATATAACATCGGTGAATACTTGCTTTATTAGGTATGTATGGAAGGTGTTTTAGATATTTTGTTGACCACATAGGAAGGCTTGCCTTCCTATGTTTTGGTCTGAGATATTTGAAGTACCTGAAGTGCATCCTAGTAAGGTTTTTTTATGTCAAGTGTGAACAAGAGTACTCCTATCTGATTGTCGAGTCAAAGTCCATCACACTAAATACCACGTCATCCTGGTTCTTAATACTTTGATGCATCGTATTTATGTGTGTTGTCAAACATAAGATAATTGGCCCTTTGAAAATCCCAACTCCCCGACAGATGTTCATCATCATCTTTTGTCTTGTTGAAATCTCTTCTTTCTTTTCACGCTAACAAGGTACTATGACAATTAATCACCACCAGCATCCATCCTATATCCACAAATCGTCAACACAATGCATATCATATAGAAAAAAAATGATCATCTCAATACGCATTTAATATAGATTTGTTATTCTAAGCATCTCATAAACATAGCATTACATACACATCTGCATATAACCACCTCTTACGTAATTATAGAAAACATAAATAACCCATCATATCATCCATGGCATAATCATACAACCACCATCGCATCACATAAATAGATTAGGCATTTGCATCCATTTGCATAAAGCATCATCATAAATATGCATATCATCCATCATCCATCCATATCATAGATAACATCTCATAAATCATGTTGCATTTTATTTCACAAATCATCCCATATCATTATAAGCATCCAGTGCATAATTAAATAAAGCATAATAGGTACATAAACATTATACACAATCCATCACATTAAGTGCATACATCTATCCATAATTATATAAAACATCTCATAAAAAACATTTATTATATCATTTCACATACACATCATAATATCATTACTCACATATCATTTTGCATATACACCATAAATCATCTCCATACCATTTTTCATATACACCTAAATCATCTCCATACCATTTTGCATAACATATCACATCATATATAACATCACATCATAACATCATCACAAGTGCATAACATACATGGAAAATCACACACATTCATCATTGCATAGCCACATATTAGGATCACTACATTCACATCATCATCACCATCATAATAGAAAAGGAGATTGAAAAAGAAATCATTGCATAAATCATTGCATTTACATCAACATACATAAATCACCATATAGATTGCATCATCATATAAAAATGCATATCATCTATAATCCATCCATATTGTATATCATATAAATCCATTTGCATATCATATGTCATCATTCATTAGAAGCATAATATAGATCTATTAGTCGCATAACCATCACATAACACATATACACCAGTAGAAAGAAATGCATCCATACATCCATCACATAATACCATAACATTATTGCATAGCATACAGAACCATTCATAAATGCATAATAAAAAAAATGGTACATGACACATCATATCAACATCATCATCTCATATATATCAACAAATAACTGTCATAGTACAAAATAATCAGATCACTGTACATGTGTGTATGTCAATAAGTACAAAAATGCCCAACGACCTATCAAAAATGAGCCCATATGGCACAAAACAATAATATCTTGATCAAATTGAGGTCTAACCCTCCTATCTGCTGCCCTCGCCTCTGTCACCATGACCCTCTGTAGGTATGTGGCTAGTCTGTTGAGACTAATCTAGGGCTCGGGATACTCTGGGTACGGCCTAATGGTAAATCAAACGATAATAATCTACCTCCTAGATGGCCTCCCTGTATGAACGAAGAGGCAATGTGCTATGAGAGGAGGAAGCTCCCATACTCTCTAACTGCTATCTATAGCCCATCGCTGTAGCCGCTTGTAGCTCTGCGGCTTGCCTCTGTAACACTGCCTGGTCTCTCTCTGCATGGGCCTAGTCTCTCTCTACTATCAAGGCCTGGACCTGGCCTGCAACTGTGCTATCATCCCGTCCCTCGGATCCAACTGACCCGCTGGCTATCCTGGCGAAGGCTGCACGTGAGGCTGGTCCTCACCCCCGACTCGTGGTGGTGTGGTGGCCCAATCCTAGTGCCTATCATGTCCACCCTCTGGCCCTTGATCTCGGTCCTACATCTGTACATCAGCACAAGGTTGATCCATCTAAACCTGTGTCGACTGGACCTGTGCCGGCTGGTCCTATGCTGGTTGTCTTGTTGGAGGACCGCCACCTCCTCATCCTCAGCTTGCTCCCCTACCCCTGGCTCTCCATCGAATGGAGGGTGCACCTATAATTGTTAAATGCAGAGGCGGTCGAAACCAATCTCTGTATGCTTGAGTAACCCCTGGATTGACAACCCTCTGATCATATACCCATGGATAGGCCACCAGCTGCCTGAAACTATCAACTACCTCGGAAGTAGGTATGTATCACCCCCAAGCAACTTGCGACACTGTGCAAGCAAAAATGGCCACATAATCATCATTTGGCCTGTCCTATACCTCCCCAAATTGACGCTGAACTCTTTCGGGCAGATATCACTCAATCATAGTATGCTCCCGCCCCTGCATAAAATGATCCTAGCGGAAAAAAATAACTGTTGTACATCATTGGCCCATCTAGGCCGACCAAGGTAGGGACACCATGTAAACACTATCATATCATCAATAACCCTCCTCCAATGAGGGATCCCATGCTCGCTTGTGTGTGTAAAGAGCACACTGCCCTTGTAGTGCCAAACTACTGAATCATTAGGTCCGATGGGCACTGGAACAATCCGCGACCAAAGAATGGAGATATGCTCCCACACCCACACGCGAAGAAGCGTGGCACCTGCACCAAGTGCCCTACTGTCCAAGTATGCATACTCATGTAAATCCCTGTAAAGGGAGGCAAGAAGAACCAGACCCCATGAAAAACGGATTGGCCTGTCATGAACCATCTGCTCCCAGCAAAGCCCCCAGCCAGGACAAAAGTACTGGCCTCATCGATCTGGGGCAACAAGACCTAAAATGATAGCAGCTATCACTAGAAAAAATGGTGATGTGAGCAACTGATGATGCTCTAGCTCTATCTGGCCCTCGCAAACATGATCTCATCTATGGCCAGGACTGCATGGCAGGAATCCTGTCCGACATCCATATCATAAATAACTTGCCAACCACGAATCGACAATCTAAGGATGCGCCACATGTCCTCCAAGGTGACAGTGGCCTCGCTAGTAGGAAGATGAAAAGACAATGTCTCACTGTGCCATCTCTCAGCAAGCGCATACATCATACAAAGGTGGATCCGCACAGGTGCTGCATAGGCAATATACCATAGCCCCATCTCTCGCAGTCGATTCTGCTCCCTGTTAGTCAGATCTCGCAAATAACTGAATATCTCCTACGATATGTGCTCACAAGAGTAGAGATCCCTCGCCCCCTCCTACATCAAGAAAGATAATTGTGTTAAAATCATTGAGAAATTTTATCCCAAGCGTTCAAAAAACTAGCCCAACATTACAAACTATGAAGGAGTCACAGTTTGAAATTTGCAAACAGCGATGCTGGGGTCTCCAAATCTCAAACTGCACCGCGGCGGTGCACTTTTCCTAAGCATCCCGAACCCTAATTCTAAAGTCCGCTGTGGTGTTGGAGTTTGAAATCCAACGCTACATTTCGCGAAGGCGTCAAAGTTTGAGGAATCTTTTCAAACTCCAAACTCCACCATAGCGGTCCATCTTGTGATGGCGGTCCAGTTTGGAGGACCGAGTGGTCCAGTTTGAAATTTGAGTGGCGCTATATAGTGCTGCTGCAAATGACCTAGTTCTAAAAGCAATAAATAAGCGCATAAAGTGAAAAATGAAGCTTAGGTAAGGATCACATACCAGTGCCCCGATGCTGGGAGGTCGCTGGTATGTCCGTACTTGGTCGGAGATATGCACAAGGAGCTATCATTGTGCCATCTCATCAGGATATCAAGGCTCAAAATTGTGAAATCTCAAGGCCGTCAAATGAATCGGAAGGCCCCCGCCCACGGGGTTTGGGTGTTAGGGTTTCATCCTCACCAGTCATCCCGGCTAGGCTTTGGACCCCGGATCCCATTTGAAACTATCCGGTCATTTACACTATTTTTGACTCGGCTCTATCTGTCGTGTACCTTGACTTTTTCGGCGAGACCACAAAACCAGAATTTCGGCCCCGATCTCTCAAGGTAGTATACCACAATCAACGGGTAGTAGGAGGCAATTTTAAGATAATTTTTTGCTTTTGATCAAGATCGATGGTTTTGAACCACCACCAGTTGCACCTGCCTTCAAAGAAGGGAAAATGTAAACGTGAAATATAATCGGGATGATATTGGTACATCTATCTCCAAATTACTCGATCTGTCCTTAAATCATCCTGTTTTAACCATATTTGAACAATACCTTTATTTGATTAAATTAATCAATGTTCCTCTCTAATTAAATAAATCATTTTATGCTCAATTGTCATCCTTTTCGCAATAAACAACTGGCCCCATTCACTATCCTTACTCCACTAAATAATCAATTTTATTTGATTAAATCAAAGTCCATCCATTAAATTGCAATAAATTGAAACCTTGTCAATTTAATCTAACATCATCTTCCTTTGGTAGCAAACAAAAAATCTTTTGATTTGCCCCAAATATTCTCTCATATTTTTACGCAAATCAACCACAAATCTAAATCGAATATGTCACATCATTCTAATCCCTCATTAAATTAATTAACCTTGATTAATTTAATCTCCTCTCATGTCCCATCCTCTAGCTTTTGTAACTTGCACAAGAAAATAGATTTAATTCATTTATTAAATCTCTATTTTCTCTCAAATGACATAATAAAGGATTATTCCTTAAATTTGAATTCAAAAGTGGACTTTGTCCTTCCAACAAGGCATTTAATCCACCTAGAAAGTCCTTTTTCCTTGAGCCAAGTGGCATTCAATGCACCTTATTTCTCTCTTATATGTTATTTCAACAATTTCAAAATTCAAATATATGCATTTATTGACACATTCTTCAAAACTTGCACATCCTCCATCCATTTACATGTTGACACGTGGCACTTTGTCATTGGTTGATTCTTAGTCCCACATTACTCTATTTTGGACATCTCCTTAACTTGACATTCTATAAATAAGAGGCTTCATTCCTCATTTGATCATCCACAACTTGAGTCATCACCACAAGCATGCATCTTTCATCAATCATCTTCATCACATCACTGGAGTTGGGAAAGGGCCAATTTTCACATCAAATTGGCACCAACTCCCTCAAGAGATTAAGAGTTTGCTTTGTTTTATAATAGGATTTGATATTTTAGCTTTAAGTTTGTTGTGTTCTTCATGTTATTCCTTTTCTCTTACATTCAAATGGATTTCTTGAGGGATCTATATTCTAACTTGCATTGACCTTATTAATGTGTGGTTTATTGTGTTCTTGTAGGTATAGGATCTAGGTTCATAGTAATAATATTAAATTTAAGGTTATGGTTAGGATTATCATTATACTTAGAGTTACAATTATAAGTACGATTGGTATTAGGGTTAAGGTTACAATTATGATTAAGGTTATTATTATGGTTTGGGTTATGGTTAAGGTTAGGGTTAATATGATATAGAGCTACAATTATAGGTAGGGTTTTGGTTATAGTTTTCATTAATGATAAGTAAAGAGTTTTTGAAAAGGCCTTAACCCTTTTACAAGATTGTTAGCAAACAAAAGTTGATCAAAAAATAAAACTACAACAAAGTTGTAGTGTATAAAATTGTATACCTTTACAATTTCACATTATGTTTGGGTCCCTTAATTTATTGGACTTAATTAAGCTTTTAATTTTGCAAATTATGTATTCGAAAGCCTTATTATTAGTGTTTTTCGAAAAGGGAACTAACATTAAATAAATGCATTTAATATTTAATTTACCATGGATTATGTCCTAGAAATATAGGCTAGGACCCATTCGCCCATGGGTGAAAGAGTCCCCTTTATGTGCTAGGACCCTTTTAAAATATGTTTTTGGCAGTCTTTTAATGATCCAAATTCAAATTGTAAGTCTCAACTTTTAGAATCTAATTATCATGAAATTAGATAAACACCTATAAATACGTGGTCATTTGATCATTTGAAATCTAAGAAACATTCTAACACACATGATCAAGTAAATATTGAGAAAATATTATTGTCAAAATCATTCAAGAGCAACATTATTAGTCATTATCAACAACATTCAAGATCCTAACATCATGTCAAAGTTTATGTGTGTTCATGTTGTCTTGTGAAGGATACCAAGTGTTGTAGGTCTTCATATTTTCAAGCACCCAAGCATTCAATCATTCAAGCAAACCAAGCAAGCAAGATCCAATTCCCTTGAATTGATATATATGACTTCAGTCCTTCAAGGAAGCAATTGAAGGGTGGTGAGTTGCAACAAGTTTTCATTCATCATTTCCTTCTCTTTTTATTGTCTTTTTACTAAGGTCTAATTACCAAACTAGGGTTTGACCAAGGCAAACCCCCATACAAACAAAACAAACAATTTTTTCCTCTTTGTGTATGCGCAAGTTATAGGCTGGAGGGGGTGGTTGAACAAAGGGATCCAACTATCCACAATGTTTTTGGTGTTCTTATTCCAAACCCAATAGATAAGAAACACAGATTGAATTTTTTGATGAACTCTCTAGGAATAATTACAATGAAAGAGAAGATGCGTAATAGTTTCTTCCTCTTTCTCACAAACGAAGCACATGTTAACAAGTTGCAAAAATCTCTTTTGGAGATTGTCCAAAGTGAGAATTTTCTCATGACAAGTCGTCTACCAGATGAATTTGACCTTAACAATGGTCTTATTTTGCCAGATCTTCAACCAATTAAACTGAGAATCCCAATTAGTAGTCAGTAGATGATATTCAAACTTGAATGTGTAATTACCATCCTTCTGTTAGAATTTCTCAAGAATTATTGCATGATTATTTTTTTGTTTAAGAATTGTTTAAAAAATACAATAACTATTATATAAATTAAAATAAATTAATTATTGATCAAATAAAATAACTCTTAAGTAAATAAAATAATTGTTAAAGAAATAAAAATAGTTCTTGAGTAGGGGGCGACCCTTTGGTGAAATGGTGGGGCTTCTTTCCTGTAGAGCCAACAACCAAGGTTCAAACCTCGTGGTGTCGCTCTCTACCACGTTAACAATGGAGTTTTCTTACCCTGGTGTTAAGGGGAGGCTCCTTGGTGAACTGGTGGGGCTTCTTTCCTGTAGTGCCAACAACCAAGGCCTAAACCTTAATATCTTATTAATTTAAAAAAAAAAAAAACTAGCAATTTTTAAAATGGCGCAAGTTGGTGAGCAGGAGCAAAAAAATGCAGAGGAGAAACAAAGCCAATGGGGAAACATGGTGGAAGATGGTGATCCAGAGAAGAAGGCAGGTGGAGATGACAAACAATTGAAGGTGGAACACATCCTACAATGGGTGTTTGAAA
Organism: Sequoia sempervirens; assembly: GCA_007258455.2. Taxonomy (NCBI): domain Eukaryota; kingdom Viridiplantae; phylum Streptophyta; class Pinopsida; order Cupressales; family Cupressaceae; genus Sequoia; species Sequoia sempervirens. The sequence continues at coordinate 6,025 of VDFB02029555.1, read as the reverse complement.
ATGGAGCCTGGGTGGATAAGTGTCACCCACACTATCGCCAGAGTGGAAACATGGAGGATCGAGATAGCAACTAGAGCAGAAGCCAACTCATAAATGGAGAGAGGAGGGCTCCTAAACAAGGGAAAAATGCAATAGTGCACCGAAGGAACAAGCAAAAATGGAACACACGTGAGCCAAGGCATGGGTGGTTCTAGGAAAATGGTCATCATGGGAAACCATCGGATCCCAGCTAGCGCAACAAGGGCAGTGGTATTCAGAAGCACACCAACAAAGTCTGGAGAGTCAAGGGATCAAGAAACCCTAAATCGGGGAATGTAGGAAAAATTAGCTAGCAAGCAGGATAAGGATTTGAGTTTGGAAGAAGAATGAATCAGAGAGACTAGGACCTGATCAGAAGAAAAATAAACAAAAGAAAGTTCCAAAAAAATGCGAGCGAAGGTGATTTTTTGTGAGCGCGAGGAAGTAAATTGAACCAAATGCCTTTCAAAATGATCGAACCAAGAGTAATTAGACTGATGGAGAGAGATCTATTTTCCAAATGGGCTGGCCCAGGCTACCCTAGGGAGGCGATCAAAGCATGGTGGAGGAACAAATACAAAGATTGGGTAAGCATCTACGAGCTACCAAACTCTTTCTTTCTCATAGAATGTATAGATCAACAATTAAAGTTGGAAATTGTAGAAGGGAAACCTCTTTTTTTGAATGATCATAGTTTTCACTGCCTAAATTGGAGATCAAGTTTCGATCCCTGGAACTACAAAATAAACCAAATCCCTACTTGGATCAAACTGGTGGGTCTTCCCTCAGAGTTCTATAATGTGGAGGCTATGGTGAGATTAGGTGATGCCCTAGGAGTGTGCTTAGGGGTGGATGAGGACTACATCAATGGAAAAGATGAGGCTAAAGCCTACATACTAGTAGAAATAGATGAGGGAGTTGGAATTTACAAGAACATAGAAATTTTGACAAAATATGGAAGTTGGCAATAGGAGATAGAGATATGGGAAGGATCAAAACCCAAAAAATTCCTCTTTAGAGAATCATTTATAGAAGGCACTTCAAACAGGGGAAAGGAGGCTAATGCAAACAATAAAGAGAGGGAAGAATTAGGGGATGGAATGTCTCAGGGAGTGGTAACCAAAATCACATAAAATACATCTAGGGATGATAGAACTGATCTTGAGCTAATGAAATATGAAAGAGTCACTCAGGAATGTAACAATGCCTCCCTACCAATAAAGGAAAAGTAGGGGTTGTGAAATTTTTTAGGCAGAAAAAGCTCTCAATGCTCTTATGGATGATGGACAAGAACTCAAGAAGGACATCAAAGCCCAACTTTGGAAACTCACTAAGGAAGTAGAAAGGGTAGAGTTGGAACCCTTGACAATAGGAGAGGGGGATGGGAAGAATAAGCAGAACACCAAAGTAATGTAGAAGATCTACAGGAGGGAGAAGATGACATTGTACAGTCTGAGGAAGAGGAGAATGATCAATTCTTAGATGGAGAAGGTGAACCTTGGGAGGAGGTAGAAGAAGGTGAGTTGCTTGAGGAGAGGCAGCTTGAACAATCAAATTCAAAGATGAATGTGCCTAACATAAAGAAGAAATCCAAAACGGGCAGGAAAACAAACAAATCCAAGCTGATGATTGCAACCAATGCCTCTGGTTAGAAAAAACTGGTTGTTGGGAAGGATAGCCTCCTTCCTAGGGAAAAATGAGGATCATAATGTGGAATTTCAGGGAAATTAATGCCTCTGACAAATGGCACATGGTCAAGTGCCAAATTGAGCAATCAAATGTGAGCATTGTTCTCATCCAGGAATCAAAATGGAGTAAGGAAGAAGGATAGAGGAGATTGTGCAATTGGAGATAGTGGAAAAGCTAATTCAAGGAGGCCACAGAAGTGTCTAGTGGCCTAGGAGTTTTATGGAACCCTCTAACAGTAGATGGGGAAGTAGAAAAAGAAGACAATTGGCAGTTGATTAAGTTCAAAGATCTAAGAAGGCATGAAAACTTCTTCAGCATCAATGTATACGGGCCAATAGCTACAACGACAAAAAGACAAGTATGGGACAAAATGTCAAGTGAACTAGAAAATAAGAGAAATGAGATGGGAATAGTTGCTAGAGACTTCAATGCAACCTTGAATAATGAAGAGAAGCAAGGGGGCCTAGAAAGAGCAACTGCCATTCATAGAGATTTCCAAGAATTTATAGACATAAATCTACTAAAGGATTTATAGACCGAAAATGGAACATTCACATGGTCTAATAGGAGGAAGGATTTCACCAACATAGCAGAAAGATTGGATAGATTCTTGCTCTAGGGAGACTAGGGAGAGAGCAGCCTCACAGGAAGCTCACATACTACCCTACATAGGGTCAGATCACTTTCCTGTCTTAGTGACATTTGGGTAGGATGATCCCCCTAAAGGATGCCCTTTCAAATTTGAAAACATGTGGCTAAGAGATGAACACTTGTCAGAGTTGATAGAGAAATGGTGGAATGAGATCAAGTTTGGAGATAAATCGAAGCTTTTCAAGATAAGAAAAAGTTGGGATACGTCATGAACAAACTCAAAGAATGGAATAAGACACATTTCAAGAACATATTCGAGGAGAAAGAGCTCGATTAGAGCAAGAGATCAAAATCTTGAATGAACACATAATTGAGAAAGGAATGGATGCAGAGGATTTTGAGAATGAGAAATCTTTGAAAGAAGAGCTAGTAGAAATTCTAAAGAGGGAAGAGTGTTATTGGTGAGAAAATTCAAGGGAAACATGGTTGAAAGAGGGTAATAGGAACACCAAGTTCTTCCACAAGACAACAATCTCCAACCGAAGCAGGAATATGATTACATAGATCAAGAAGGCCAATGGAGAAGTAGTACAAACTATTGAGGAGGTTAACAAGGAGGAGGTCAAGTTCTTTGAAGAAATCCTAAACAAAGAAATCTAGGAAAATAGGGCAACAAGAGACAACCTTTTGAGTGCAATCCCCACAATCATGAAAGAGGAAAAAAATAGGTGCTTGTATTAAAAGATCTCCTTGGAAGAGGTTAGGGAAGTAGTTTTCCAGATGAATCTAGACAAGGCCCCGAGCCTTGATAGATTCCTAGCCGGATTCTTCCAAAAGTTTTGGGACACAGTTGGGAAAGATCTAGGGGCAGCTGTAGAGGAATGAAGAAGAAGAATGACAATGCTGGGGGTAGTAAACCACACATTTTTTGCCCTAATCCCCAAGAAAAAAGATCCAAAGATAATGAGTGACTTCAGACCAATCACACTATGCAATATGATGTACAAGGTGGTCACAAAAATAATAGGAAACAAACTCAACGAAGTCTTGAATGAGGTGATATCAGAAGAACAGAGTGGCTTTGCTCCAGGAAGGTCAATAGCGGAAGGAATAATAATTGCTCATGAAACCATTCACTTAGCCAGAAAATGTTGGTGTGAATAAGTCTTGTACCTAGTTTATTCCTTTACTAAGGACTTAGGAAACTTAATTCACATGTTAAGTTTACTTAGGATATTAGTTGTATCTTCTAGAAGTCTTAGTTGTCTTATCTAGACTTTACACTTTCCTAGGTAGTTATGAGTTAGTTGTCTCATGTGATAGGATTAAGACACTTGTCATGATCTTGTCTTATCCTATCTCTCATCCTTGCCTTTATAACTAAGGTATCTCTAGCATATTTTACATTGTATTGTATAGTATTGCATTGATCATATTGTATCATATTGCAATCCTTGTTTGGTGGAATAACATCTTCCATTGTTGCTTCTCTATCTCTTGTGGAGGTTCTTTGGTGTTGCAGATTGAAGATCTTGGGTTGATCACTTCAACATGGTATCAAAGCTTTGAATCTGGAAAGCCCCTTCCATTTTTTCATTAGAGAGTTTCCATCAATTTCTATTGTGATTTTTGAGTTTCTTGTATCCTATATTGCATGCATGCATTTTGGTGAGATCTGCCCAACTTTTCTCATCCTAGGGCTATCCCGCTAAGGCCTAGGAGGCTCGAAAGCTCATTTCCTGTCCTCCACAAAACCCAGCAAAGAAGGGTTTGAGCTCGATCTCCGCGTGAATGTATTTTTAAGTAGGCATTTTTGGTAAAAATAAGCCTCTCTCCATTCACATTTTAGTGCTGCTTTCTATTTAGAATTTTGGAGCATATACCTCTTCCTATATTCTAAAAAAATTGTTTTGGGAAATTTTTTTTACCCTCGAGGTCAATATACGCACCTCCCGCAAGTCAAGGTAATGAATTTCCAGGTAAAATATTATTTTAAAAACAATTTTTCCTCGAGATTTAATATTTCTTTCGAGCTCTTTTCAACACTTCATTTCTCCGCATTTTAAAAAAAAAAATTGTGGGGGCTTTGATTTATATTCTACGGGCAAAGCTTTTTGTTTGGACGACATTCATTGTTTGTAGGAGCCATACCTGCATTTTCCGCAGACATTGACTGTTTGACTGGTCTCTGAAGTTCGCCGACCCCACTTATCCCCTCCACCAGGCTCTTTTTTTGCGTTAGGCCAACCTTTATTTCTATCGCTGAGCTTTACCTTTGATGATAGGCTCTAAAGTTTGCAGGCCATAGGGTTGGAACCGCCGGTGGGCGGTCATGTGTAAACCGCCAGGTGGGTGGTTATCTAGCCGCCGTGGCTATTAAGCCGCTAAATTGCTAATCGCCGGAGATAATCGTGACCACCAGCAAGCCCGTATGTGATCAGAGCCCGAACAGGCTGCTAGCAGTTTCCTAATCGCCGAAGTTTTGCTAAGCTTGAGCGTGCGGTTATGTGGAGGACCGAGGGCCAGCCCACTAGGGGCTTATTTTTTGCTCCCAGTTAGCCTTCAAAGCGCCTAAAGTAGGCCTTTTTTTCAATTTTGCATAAATTTTAGCCATGGAGTTGGATTTTCGCAAACGAGATATCGTCGGAAAGCTAGTTCAATGAACTTTGTAGTGGTGTAGGTTATTTTTCTAGATTTTGACATTTTATGCTAGTTTTCTCAACTTGAAGGTACACGTGCATTTATTGCTTGTCATTGGCATAAATTTTGCAAACGAAGTTGAAATTTGGAATTTTTTTTTGAAACTGCTCAAAAAATTGCAAGGAATCTATTTGTAACCCCTATTTTTAGTTTTGGCAAGCTCTTTTTTTTTTAAATTGTAAAAATCACCGTGTGTTATAAACGGTTGATTTGAGCTTGTCACTTGTAAAAATTACAAAAAATCTTCATTGTAATTTGTTGGGGGGGTTGCAAAATCAGTTCTAATACATTTTGGGGGGGTGAAAGGCACAATTTAAGTGCCATATTGTCTTCTTTCTTTTGGTGTTCATGGTGGATCTAAGGAAAATTGAACCACTCACTCCACACAATTATCACACATGGAAGCTAAAAATGACTCAATTGTTACAATCTAAGGGTCTATGGCCAATGTTAGAGGCAGAACAACCTGAATTCACAAGAGACTATGATTTTTTTTCCATAGATCTAAAATGGATAAAGAAAAAGGGCTTATTGGCTTACATGTATCTAATAATTTGTTGTTTCATATTTCAGAGTGCAAAACACCTAAGAATGTTTGGGATAAACTTGAAGAATTGTATGGTAAATCAAATCATTTCAGATCCTTGCAACTTCAAGCAGATCTACAATCACTAGATCTCCAGATGCATTTCCTTCAATTCAAGATTTTCTTGCACAATTCAAGATGATTTTGTAATAGTTGAAAGGATGTGGACATGATGTATCTAGTGATGAATGTATCTTCTTGATTTTGTCTAAGTTTAAGGGCCCTTATCAAGTGTTTTCTTCTACTTTCTATTCAACTATGGATGCAATGTGGAAAGATTACAAAATGCCTAAGACGAGTTGCTGTTTTGTGAGACATCTTACTAGGAGGAAGCTGTTTGATTTAGTTGATGCCTTACCTAATTCTAAGAATCATGCTCTAATGGCTCAATCAAGGGTAAAGGAAAGAACAAGAAGAAGCCCAAAGTAGAATCATTCAGTA
>VDFB02029554.1:0-19889 GCA_007258455.2 Sequoia sempervirens | reverse complement strand
TGTAATTGCACTCCATTGAATAAGAGAGAAGCGTTTGTGCTTATTGTAATTGCACACTCCTTTGGATAAGCAGATAAGTGTTTCCTTTCAGTTATTGCATCAAGCACACTCCACGGAAGAAGTGAAGTTTGGCTGACTATGTCGGCTTGTGTGCTTCAGTTGATTAGATTACTTCATTTATTGTTTTTTAGATAACTGGGTGCGGTCTTATACACCGTATGCTCTCACCTTGCCCATATCGAGAACTCGGTGATCAAAAAGTGATAAGGACGTTGCATTGCAGCTTAATTTCAATTGACTATTTTCAAAAAAAATTGGGGTGCTTATTACATAGGAGTGAGCTTGGTACTAATCAAACAAAAACCACTGCCAAAAATAGCTAAGGAAGTTACTATCCCTATCGCTAACAATGTTCTTAAGCAAACCCTATAGCCTAAATGCTTCTTTGCAAAATAAATCAACTACCTAGTGTGCTCTAAATTCTATACAGATGGAAAAGAAGTGTGCATACATAGTTAACCTATCCAACAACACAACATAAATGCAATTCTTGTCATTTACCTTAGGGAGGCATATGATAAAAATTCCATGGACATACTCTCCCACTTCTAGTTGGGAATAGGCAATGGCTATAGCAAACCTGTAGGAAAAACATGATTTGTTTAATTCTATTGGTAGGTTATGTACTCCCTAATATATTTGAGGACATCTTCCTTAAGGCCCTTCTTGGAGAAGCATTCTCTTATCTGCCTATAATTCTTGTAGAATTCCTAGTGTCCAGCCGTTGGTGCATCATGCAAAGCTCTCAAAATCTTCTCCATCTTTAGATTTAGAAACCAAGAAAATTATATTTTATATAAAATGAGACCATCTACTACAGAATACCTATCATCCTTCACACTTCCATCTGAAATATTAGTAGCAAAGGTGTTCTTAAGATATTTTGTCATGATAGAAGTCTTCCAATCAGCAAAAAGAACAAAAATGGAGCAGATAATAGGCATTCAAGAGAGAGCATCAACAAATACATTCTTTTTTCCCTTAATGTAATCAATATCAAAATCTTAAACTTGAAGCTTACTCACCCATTGATTAGTTATTTCATGTTGACCAAGGAAGAACTTCAAACTGTTATAATTTTTCCTCATCAGAAATCTCACAAACAAAGTATTGTCTAAACTTAGCCAAAGCATGCATGATGGCTAGCATCTCCCTATCATAAATAGAAAAACCCCTTTTCTGAATCTTTCAACTTTTTGCTCTCAAATGCTATGGGGTGCCCCATTTACATTAATACTACTCCAATTCCCTCTCTTGAAGCATCACATTCTACAACAAATGGTTGTGAGAAATCAAGAATAACAATTATAGGGCATGGACTTGTTACCTTCTTGAGTTTCTCAAAAGCCTCTTGAGATGTTTCATTCCATAAGAAAGCCCCCTTTTTAGTAATGTCAGTTAGGTGTGTTGTTAGTTATGAAAAGGCCCTTAAAAACCTCCACTAGTGATTACAAAGGCCAAAGAAACTTCTCAACTATGTCAATGTGGTAGGTGTTGGCCAGTCCACGATTGGCTTGGATCTTCTATTGATCCTAAACACTTTGAGCACTAATGACATGGCCCAAGTACAAAATCTATATAACCATAAACTCAGATGTGGATTCCTCTACAAAGAAAACCTATTGTTCCAAAATTCCAAGGACTATATCCAAGTGCCTCAAGTGATCTTCACGGAATTTACTATATATCAATATATCGTTGAAAAATACTTAAACAATTTTTTCTCAACTAACCACCAAATACCTAATTCATAGCTAACTAGAAAGTGGTTGAAGCATTTGTAAAACCAAATGGCGTGACCATAAACTCATACTATCCAAAATGGCACCGAAATGTTGTCTTGTGCACAACCTCATCAGGCACATGGATCTAATGGTAACTTAATCTCAAGCCAATCTTTGAGGAGTAGACTGCTCCATGCAGCTCATCAATAAGCTCAACAATCCTACAAATGGAATATCTATTCTTAATGGTCTTCTTATTCAACACTTTGTAGTCTATGCACATACTCATTGTGCCATCTTTTTTCTTCACAAGTACAATAGAGGATGCAAATGGGCTAGAACTAGGCCTATTGTGGCCCATCTTGAATAATTCTTTTATAGCCTTTTGTATTTCTTGTTTATACATTTGTAGATGGTCATAAGGGGTGACCATTATAGGCATAGAGCCTAGTTCCAACTCTATGATGTGTTGAATCCCTATCCAACAAACCTAGAGGCATATCACTAAACACAATACTATGCTCATCCAAAATGGTTTGAATATCAACATGATAAGAGCGGCACTTATCTGAAGATGAAGTGGTATGCATGCCTTTCATCACAAAGCAACTGGCTACTACACAACTTGTCACTTGCAGAAGTTCCTCTCCATACTCTTAACTGCAATCACTTGCAATGACCCATTAGGAATGCTTCTAAGCACCATATTTCTCCCTTGAGGTTTGAAGTTTAATTCCATGGACTAAAAATATTATGAAAACTCTCCAAGGGAATGCAACCATTGGATTACTAAGACCATATGTGTTTCTTCTCATCCCACTACATAGAAACCACCATAGCTTATAATCACCAAGAATAATTTGAGTTGTCAAATTCCCTTCGCACACAAAATGGTGAATCCATCCACAATAGTGACATTGAACTAAACAAAATCTTTCCCTTCTTAATCCCAAAGCCTTCATCAGTTGTGGGTAGCCCCACTATCAACAAGCATTGTAATCTGCTGCTCAGATAACTGTCTGCAAACCCTGAATGGTTAATATCATGGTGCTCCCGAAAGAGCTTCTAATGTTTACATCTTAATCTATTGCTTTCCCAGGTTCATTCTCAATGCTTTTCTCCACTATAGCTTCTTGTAGCTTTGGTTCTTCAGGATCATTTTCTTCATCAAACACTAACTCGATATGGTGAACTTGGCCCTTGTCAAGGCATTTGTGAGCAAGTTCCCATGGCTCCTTGTAAGAGACACATAGCTCTTTCCTTCTAAGCTCATTTCTAGCGTTATAATCTAGCTTCTTTGCTGCAAATGGTGGCAGTGTAGCTTTTTGAGGATGTGTTAGAAATATTACATCATTCCTACTCCCAATGCTAGGTTTGTTAGTCTTTGGGATACATACAATAATTATTTGTAAGTTTGTTAGGAGTTTTGTTTATTCCCGTGAGTGTCTGTTATGGTTTGTTAAGAACTTAAGAGTGCCTTATCCTGTGAGCATCTATGTAAAGTAGTGGTTACAAGAGCTCTCCTATAAAATAGGGGATGTAAGTCACATAGATATGTATTGTGTATTATTGAACAATATCATTTAAGTATAGTATCATTGCAGACTTGCAGTATCCTAAAATCTCTAATAGGATGTGAGTTGAATCCCCCTTTCTAGAAGTCTTCCCTTTGATATCAAATAGTGGGTGGTTTTGACTGCAATGAATATTTGCTCCTTGGCATGGATGGCTTGAGTGTCAATACTCTCCTGATAGCTTTCTGAAGTGATGATGGTGCAAAAGCCTTAAGTAAACCCTTGAGTGGCTCATACAAACCTTCAACAAAGAAAAAAGTGATCCTCTTTTCTAAATATGCCAGATACTATAACTCCAACTCTCTAGAACTCTGCTACATAAGCATCTACAGAGGTTTGTTGTTTGATTTTGGTGATCTCCCTAAAAGATTCTTCTACTCAAATCTATCCAACAACCTTTTGGCTGAAATCATCAAAAGTTTACACAATGTCATGCCATTGTGTGACTAGACCACAGTTCCACCAATCATGGGCAATGCCCTCCAAATGTAGTGTGGCAAATTGGATTGTATCTTCTTCCATCATAGGGCTGAATGTGAAATAAGTTTGCAACTAAGCTAAGAAGATATTTTGCTACTGCCATCCAAGGTGGGTGCATTGAGTTTGTTCACCTTCTGCTTCAACTCTCTCCCGCTATTATTTTAATTGTTCCCAATTGTCGTTTATGCTAGAATCTCTTCCCCAGCATCTCCAAGCAATTGACAAAAGACACAATGGATTTGAAATCTTCAAATTTCCCTTGATATTCTTCAAAAAGTATGTCAAGCTCCTCTGCAAAAGTATTCTCAAGTTCCTTCTCTTCTTTTTGCTAAAATATAGGCCTAGCAAGATTTTGGATGGACTAACCACTGATCAATTGTTTGCAGATGAAATTTCTTCTCTGGTATGACCTTGACTCTGCAAAGGGATGGTGTGGGTATGTTATTCTGGACCTGCAATAACTATATCAAGTTATCAACAACACAGTCATTCCTTCTTGGTTTGTTGTTAGCAACTCTGTCATTCTATCTTGCCTCATCTGGATTCCTATCATAGTGTCCAACTGTCCTGAAACAACTCTTTCTTTCCTCCTCTGTAATGAGTCTTCATTTCTTTCCATGACCCAGCAACAAATGTATATTTTTTTATTTGTTTTTTTTAATGTGTGTGTGTGTGTGTATATATATATATTTGTGATTTTGACAGGCTAGAAAGATCACACCTCTGATATCAATGAAATGTCATAGACTAGTTGCAAACAGAATAGAATCCAGAAAAACTCAAACAGCAGATTTTTTTTTAATTATTGCAAAACACATACAATCAATGGAAAACTATATTACTAGTCTGATATAACTCACTGGGTATAACCAGCATACAAACAGATCTCCTTTGAAAGCTCCTGAACAGTCTACAGCATGCAAAATGCATGTTCTGGAGGTTCCCGATATGCTACACAACCCTGCTGTTGCCTTGCTTTGCACAAATCTGCAGTCGCCCTGCTCTCCTGATTGTCTCCTAAGGGTTTTCGTCCCCAAGAGAAGAGTAGGTCCACCTGAGGTTTTCGTCCCAAGCAAAAAATGCTGTTGTAGCAGTGTCAGAAACTAACTTCTGGTTTCTTAAAATCTTCAAGAGTATGCTTTTTCCTTTTCCTCCAGCGCTTATTATACTCCTTTAACATGTGACCCACCATCCTTGGCAGTGATTCCTCAAACAGTGGCAGTTAACTCAGCAGACTGATGTGTTGATCCTCAATCTCAAGTAATTAACTGGCTGTCAACTGCAGGATCAACCTCTTCCCAGCTGAAGACTGTCAACCAGCCTAAAAGAAGAAATTGGCATTTCTCTAACTGTAGACACAACTGTCCTAACTGACAGACTCAGCCACTTAACCTACTGACAGCCTCAGCCTTCTTATTCCAACAGAAAGATGACAAAAAAGACTATAGACCTATCTATTGCTTCTCCTACGCTGCCTGACAACTTAACTCAAAACTACAAATTCGGAAGGATTGGGAAGGGGGCAATACATTTTGTTCATAACACCTAGTACCTGAAAGATGTCACTTTAAAAAAGAGTCTAGGCAACTCCTAATTCTTTGTTGAATTCCTGCTTCCAATCAATTGGTGATTGTCTGCTAAAAAGGCTCTTCCCGCTTCCAAACAAGATATTTCTGGACAAGAGCCTTCCACAGCTCCAAGTAGGGAAGCCTGAAAAAAATAAGAAAAGGTTATGGAAGACAAATAAATAATAAATAGGCAGCGCTTTGCTATATTTAGGATTGGATTCATGATCACCCATACATCAGCTAAGAGCCTAAGACTGAACAATTTAAAAGATGAAATTTCATGGCATAGCTTGAAGAATGAGAGATGGTTTGTAAACAAGAATCAAGCCTAAACCATCTTGATTCCTAGCTTCAGGTTTCCTGGAGTGTGCTTAAGTTTGGCGTGTCTAAGGCATTTGACAAGTGCAAATGGAGTCTCATACTATGAATTCAAGTAGCATATGGCTTCAGTTCACATGCAATTCAGTGGATATGAAGCTGCATAACAGCTCCTCACTTTAGAATTGCAATCAATGGACATCAAATCCCATGGTTCAAAGCCTCCAGAGGTTCAAGGCAAGGAGATCCTCTCAACCCCTATCATTTTATCAATGAGCAAGAACGACCTCCTCCCACTCAAAGAAGAATAACAAAAGGAAATGTTATTTGGGCTACAAACAATAGAAGGGTAAGGTTCAGGGGACTCCAAGTTGCCAATGACAATCCTTTTCTCAACATTGGTGCTAAAAGAAATCACTCGCCTAAAATCAACATTATAACTGTATCAAGCAGTTTCAGGCCAACTTATCAATCAGGATGACTTTATCCTCATCTTCAACAATGTCAGATTACATTGCAGTAAACAAGTCTTTGCAAAAAGGGTTACATGGAAGAAAGTCTACCATCTGTTTATCTGGGATTCTCACTCCATACAAAATACACCTCTGTTCTATGGAGGATGTCAAACAGAAAATGGCAAGTGAGATTCAAAAATGAACAAACACTTGGCTGTTCACAACCAGCAAGATATAGCCCACTAGAGAGGTTCTACAATCCATCCCCATATACCTTATGAGCTTGTCATCCCTACCCTCAAGCATAGAAGAAAAAATTATGCAAATACAACAAAGATTCCTACGGCATGGAACAAATGGGAACTTCAAGTACCCTCATATTTGTGTGGAACTTGATATCACAATAGCTAAGAAATGTGGGGTCTTAAACATCAAGGAGCCTTGATTCTGAATCAAGCATTGACATTGAAACATGCATAGACTTCTATCTAACCTACAAATCATCTGATGCTAAACCTTCTGGTAGAAATACCTTAACATGAATCTTGACAACCCAGCCAAAATTGAGTGAAAGCCAGCCTCCACACCATAGCAAGGCATGTCTTTAAAGGTTTCATCAACTTCCACACAGCCAAAACAGGAACTATCCTGGCATATTGGAAACTACAGCCTTGCCCAATTCTGAACTACAGGTACATACATATATATACAACAAAAGATGTACTCACACAACCATGGGAGAATTGCACAACAGTATTAGCCTGCATTGAGCTTCTCTCAAATCCCAGCAAAACCCAACATTTAGAGACATAATTGGAATTCAATTGAATGGCCAAAGACCAAATGTTTTCTGTGGGTGACCATAAACAACAAAATTTTAACACAGAAACGGATCAGGAAACAAGGTTTTGTTGGATCAATAATTTGTCCCAACCAATTCAAGGACAAGGAAACAAAATCCATTTCTTCCTGACCTATCCATTTGCTCAAAATTTATGGCAAGATTGTTCATCCATATTCCAAACCCTCAGGAATTCAGATTCAATAGCACTAGGTTACAAAACTAAGGTGACTCGAATATTATTCTCAGATTAATCAATAAAAGTCTCCCAAATAAGGATCATGTTGTGACCTTTCACATCACCCCATTCAAAAAATGGGGACCCCCTAATTTTTGCTTCATTCCTCGCCTTTGGCTTTGGTTTTGTTCCCTCTCTCTCTCTCTCTCTCTCTCTCTTCTGCTATCTGCCTTTCCGGGGATGTGTCCGTCAGTGGATTTAAATGTGAAATTTGGCCAAGTCTGAGAATTAGGGTTTGCGTTTCTTTGGTCAATTTGTGGTCAAATGAGATGAAAACAGAGCTTAACGTTGATGTCAGTATGCTTCCAGTTGACTCTCAGCTAAATTTCATCGGATTCTGACAACTTACTATTTTTAGTAAGTGTGTAATTCAAGGCGTTCTTTCAACATTCTTGAAGTTTTAACAGTCATGCCACATCCATAACACATCAAGCTGTTCACTGGCAAAATTTGAGCTGAAACAGACAACTTGCTATTTTAGCAGTCCAGCTTCCAGAGCAGATTTCAGGTTTATACACAAAAGTCGTTGCATGTATGATTCCTTCCGGTTTTCAGAGATCTTCGCGATGGTATAACATGCAAAATGAGATAATGATTTTCAAAGTTCAGCCTTCAGAGGCTATTTTTAGGGTTTGCATGTCAGATGATTCCTTATGGGTTTTTCGAGAGCTTCACGATGATGTGACATGCAAAGCAAGATGATCAGTATTCAGTGACTTACTATTTTTAGCGTGATGCATTCCTACCCCAAAGACTTCAAAATCACAAACCGATCGCGAATGCAAATGTAAACGGTGACTTCCAAGCCATTTGATATGCATGCAAGTCCAATTAGGGTTTCAACCGGACCCAAAAGAGGTAGTACCGAATTTTCAAAACCGCATACTCACCGCTGACAAGATCTTCTGCTATCCTACCGTAAAATTTGAAGGCAGACGGAGTACTTTACCATTTATAGTAAGTCATTTAAATGGAAGCTAAATAGTAATCAGTGACTACGCGCCAGCAGGAACAAAGCAGTCACTGGTGGAGGAGCTGCCCATCTCGGAATTTCGTCAATCGGAGTTGTGGAGGTATCGTAAACAAGCAGCTACTATAAATAGCAAACCACCTTCGTGAAATGGGCTAAAAATAGCGGGCCAACTCAGAACAGCAGTGTCAACAAGCTGACCGAGTTATGAAGATCCAGTGTTCAAAATTTCAAAGCAATTTGAGCTTCTGAGATATGAAAATTAATGGACTTACTATTTATAGTAAGGCATGGAAAAGCTGGCAAAGACAAAAGAAAAATGGCTAAGTAAGATGCTTTATCCTCCACCACTTTGAAAATACGCCCTCTTCACAAACATGAAATGAAAACTTCTCTAAGTGTCAAGTTCATCCTCTAGCCTAGGCAAAATGCGCCCTCACATGCAAGATGACTTGAGGAGAATAAAAATTCTAAGGCACAACTTTCATCCTTTCCTAGGCAAATGCACTAACATACCTTGGTGCCATGGATAAAATCTGGCATGAAATTTCATCTCCACCACTCCTCCATTTGCGCCCATCCTTCATCAAGCAGGAAATGCCTACAAGAAGGAAGAGTCAACAAGTCAGCTACGCGGAAACGATCCCTCCCATGTTTAAATGCGCCCAAATAAGGGCATGTGAAGACAAAATACTTACATTCAAGGAAGAGTCAAGGGCATTGAAAGTCAAAATCCTCTCCACCATGCTAAATGCGCCCTCACTTAAGCCAAGAAAAGAAAAAATTTAATCCTCTTGCAAGTGCTAAATGCGCCCATCCTCTTGAGCATGTGATATGCGCCCATGCAAGCTAGGAAGAAGACAAAAAATGTTGACTTCCCTTTGATCAAGGTGATATGGATGAAGGTGAATGTTGGCCGGGCATGGAAGTGAAATATCTTCCTCAAGGTGCTAAATGCGCCCATAATGAAAGAGGGGTCAAAAATATCTCAAGGCGTTGGAAGCTAGGTCCTCTTCAGGTGCTAAATGCGCCCAAAATGCATGAAGTTTGAAGTAAGGTTGATGAATAATGCTAGGCGTTGAAGTTAGAAATATCCTCTTCAAGTGTGAAGTGCGCCTAGGGTGGTGTGAATAAAATATGTTGGGCATTGAAAGTAAAATATTCTCCATGGCGTGATATGTGCTTTCAAGAATTTTCTAAGAGAATTGAAAATTTCTCTGAGTAGATAAAATTCCTCCATAGGAAGAATGGATTGAAGAATGAATAAAATTTTCTAAGGGAAATTTTTTCAAAATGCTAAGTAATTTAAATTTTTTCTAAGGAAAAATATTTTCTTCCTTAAGAAAAAACGCCCAAGTCTGGTGAAGTGATGAAATTTTCCTGGACACGAATGAATTTGCCGGAAATGAAGTCAGAGGATGCCAACACTGCAGGAACAAACAATTTTTTTTTTCTCAAGTTAGAGCAACAGGACAACTCACAGGAATGAAGAGCAGGAATAAATTTGATGTGGAATTATTTTTCCAAGGTTCAAAATTCAAGAAAATTAAATGAACCCGTTCGTTGTATACCCATGAATTCGACAAGTTCTAAAAGAAATTTTCTTCTGGGTATTGAGGATTATCGATGAGGAATAGATTTTAAGGTATTCCACAGCTTGCCAAGGATTTTGAGGTAAAGATTTTAAATGGGCGCCAGGTTGGTGAATTTCCCAAGAGAAATTTGGAAAATTTTCTAAGGCAAGGAATAAAATGTGTTTTCAAGATAAAAATTTGCCTTGGCAGATGAATTTGAAAATGATCGCCTAGATAATTTTTGATCAAATTCCTGATGAAAGGATTTTTCTCAAGTCTGAGTTGGATGAAATATTAGGGTGAAGTATGCCCAGGCAGAATGCAAGATGGGTTGGAAATTTGGCTAAGGCATGCAAGAATTTGAATGCAAAGTTGGCTAGTGAAGACAAATGAACCTTGAAGTCGCTGAAAATGTAAGCGAGTCGAAGTTTTATGAAATGTTCTAATACTCTTCTCCCTTGCTTGTTTTGCGTGAGGAACGCCGAGACCCTGCCATGCTGATGACTTAAGTGATGCATGCATCTTTACCTAATACATTTCAACCAAGGAAGAAAAAGTTAAAATGGCTAAGTGTTGAGACTTATATAACCTTGCGACACAAAGAAGAAGTTGAAGAATGACGTCAAGAAGAAGATCAAGAACAGTGTGAACGCGTTTCAAAGTTGGAATCTTCTAGATGATGGTGGCCATTAATTGCTCATTTATTGCCCCACTCTCCATTGTGGCGGTTTTTAGGGTGAATCTTGTTTAGGGTTGAGGTGGCACAATCTGGGCCATCTAGCCGATTGTAATCTGAGCCGTCCATTGGACTTGGCCATCTATAAAAGGGGGAGTCCCCCTCATTTGTACCTCATTAGAATTAGATTAGAGTTAGAATAGCAGAGGAGTAGAGAGAAATTGATAGAGTAGAAAGTAGAGTAGTTTGATAGTATAGTTTAAATTGAAAAGGAAGGAAAGTCTTCCCTTTGAATACTTTGTAAGAAGTTGTCGTGAATGCTTTCATAATAAAAGAATTTTCATTGATGGTGATTTCTTCTTTGTTATGAGTAGTTGTCGAGGCTTCTTCGTCCTTCCAATTCACGAGCAACCTGAAGCAGCTTAAAGTAGCAGATTTCATTTCATGCAAGTACTTAGTAATTGTGGAATGTGGTGCCCGATTTGAACAAGACTTTGCTCATCCATACCACTAGTGGGCTCGCTGACAGTGGGTTCGCCCTGCGTGGTCAACTGGATTACTTTTCAAACTTAACTTCGATTGTGACTCACGTGTTCGTATGCATCATCTTGATGGTGCTTGCATGTTGAGTTATAATTTGAACACCTTTCGCTACTCCTCTAAAGATTGCACCAGTTTTGTGGAAGCTGTCCGCTGCAGGCAAAGCAAGGCCCTATTGAAACCAGAAGAACCTATCGCCATGTCCCACGCCTAGAGTAGTGTTCATAAACTTCTCGTGCCCTACACTCATTTTGTAAATTCCGGGCCCATTTCTGGTTAGAATTAGGAAACTTGTGCTCACTTGCCAAATCATTCAATTACATGAAAGCCCTAGTCCACTGGCTCTACTGTCAACTGACAAACAATTGTGTAAGTCCCCTTGAAATACCAAAAAAATCACATCAAGCCAACTGAGACTATTCGCATTGAAGGAACCTTGAAGTTAAATGTATGACCTATCTCGCAATCTTAGCATGCAAGAAACTTTGTTCAAGAGAGGATAGAGAAGTCAAGTATTAATTTTATTCTCAGGGTTGGTGTATCTGGTAAATCACATCAAATGTGATCACAAAATTTCAAATTGAAAAATGGAGCTAACTATAGCATGAATTGTCATCCTTCTTAGGAGATACAAAGTCATTAAAGCTCACCAGAAACAGAGAGGTATAAACCAAATAGCAGACCACCTGGCTAATGAAGCAATCAGAGACATAGCAATAGGGGCCAAATAATAAATTTCAGAGACTACCCAGCAGTTCAAAAAGGATTGGTACTTTGTTGTTGATGTATTTCCTTTCTTTTCATTATCCCTTCGGAATTTATATAATATTATAAATTTTAAACCTTGTCTGCTTTCTGATTGGCCATTTTAGTCTTCTCATTGAGGGTATTGATTGGGTGCAATCTTCTAGTTATAATTCTTTCTTCAATTGCTGTTTGGGAGGGATAAAGAATCAACATCATTTTGTTTTTCATGTGACTGCATAGGACAAACCCTTGCTGGGTGTCCATGTTCATGACAAGTCCTACCTCTAAAGGGCATGTTCTCATAGAAAATGGGTTGTTTCCATTCTATTCCTCCCCTTTCAAGCAAAATTATATCCGATAATGGTTTATCCAAGTCAACATCAACTCATTTTCTTGGATAGTTGAGGATTCTTGAGTTCTGTGTAAATTCTAAGGCTTTTTGTCTATCACCAATGGCAATCCCCGTATTCTTTAAGGTAAAATCTTGCCAGCATTCACTTGGGAGAAGTAACATTACCCATATTAAGACTGTGCTTGGTAAATCCTCCATAAGCTTGAAGGCTGGGAAACAATATTTCATAAACAAGCAAGCTTTTGCCAGCTATTTTCGTGAACTTTGGTCCACCTTTGGAATCCTGATCTTTTTCTTTCTTTGTAGTGAAAATAGTTGTTAAATAACCCTTTGAGATCATCAATTTCCACTAAGCCTGTACACTTCAAATTTTCTTGGATCCATGCCTTAGAGTTTTAGGCCCTGAATATGACCCCATAAATCTGCAGATTAGAGCTGTCTCTTTGAGGAGACAGAGCCTTGTTTACATTTCATCAATGGAGAATGAAGCCTTTGTGTGTGTAGGTGTACGAAAGGAAATGTAGGAGGCTTGCATTTTTAAATAGCAGCTATTTTTTCTAGTTCCCGGAAAGGATATCTTTATAATGGTACATTTGACATGGTATTTGATAGAATCATAGAAGTATATAGATCCTCCTTGATGAGAGGTGACTGCTCACCTGACATAGTAGATCTGAAATTCTACAATGTATGGCCTTGTGAATGGGGGATTTGTGAGGAGGCCACAGCCTCTTTAGAGGCAAGAGTGGAAAGATATCAGCCCAAGGGTGATTGCAGCACCTGGATAAGAATTTTGGATGATGAAGTTTAGGTGATAATAGCAGGTCTATGCTAGAGCACGGGAGGGCATCATTCAAGGAATATAGGGATTGTCATAAAAGAAAGAACCAAAGAATCAAATGGAATCATAGGGATTGTAGATCTGAAATTCTACAATGTATGGCCTTGTGAATGGGGGATTTGTGAGGAGGCCACAACCTCTTTAGAGGCAAGAGTGGAAAGATATCAGCCCAAGGGTGATTGCAGCACCTGGATAAGAATTTTGGATGATGAAGTTTAGGTGATAATAGCAGGTCTATGCTAGAGCACGGGAGGGCATCATTCAAGGAATATAGGGATTGTCATAAAAGAAAGAACCAAAGAATCAAAAGGAATCATTTAGTAGAATTCATGTGTTAAAAAATGACTACTAAACAGCAGTACCTTCTGTTGGTTATTACAACAGAGGCAAAAAGCAAAGTTATAAAAAATAATAGGCACATTGCAGGCACATCACACAAAAAGGAATTATGTATAATAAGAAATAACATAGCCATTTGTTTACATACAATTTTTTTTCAAAGCATATATATAAAATATATTATTAAGTTCTCATATGTAAGTGTGATAAAGGAAGCAAAGCTATTCACATTAACCTTCCATGACGAGAAAGTTCGTTAAATGATGGTACTGAATCAGAAGGAAGCCCCACTTCAGAAATGAAGTCCTGCAGTTCCTGACGGAGTTTTGCAATGTTCATGATGGGCTTAGATGCCTTTAATTTTTCAGGTTTCCTGCAGAAAGAAAATAATGAAACAGATCAAAAATGCAAGATACACAAAATATATCAAGTAAAACAAGGATTAATGTCAATAAGCATATCAAAATCCTTTTTTTTCAAAGGTGCACTGATCACAGAAACAATGGCAGGTAGTATGCAAGAAGTCAATAAAATCAATAAACTAAATGTAAATAGAGGGTATAAATGTAAATAAAGTGTATAGCAAGGTTGTGAAACCTAATAAGGAAAAGGATTAAAATAATTTGTAAAAGACCCAAGCGCTTTAAGTCAAGTTAATTCATTTTATGAGGTTTGAAATTCACACTTTCTATCACTTGATTAAGCAATTAATATTTGGAAAATATATAATTAAATCCATTCGATACACGGTAATCTATACCATATCAGAATATCTTATTAACATATAACAAAGAGTACAACAAGATAACATAACAATTGCTTTTTTGATGTAAAGATTTCCTCCCTTATCCATTTCCATATCAGAACAGTGCAGGAAGTCTTAACAGGTAATACTTTCCTACTAATGGTCTAATAGAAATATTATACACAAGAGTTATAAATTTTAGATCTACAATTGAAAGACTCTGTCTCTTCAAGAATATGCACACATGTATGCCGAACTATGAGCATTTTAGCACATTTATGGCATTTTCCTTTCTTGTCAGAAGTTGCTCTGAAAAGATCATACTAATAAAGCAAGTCAAAAATCCAACCTCAAAATAGCAACCCGTAACAAGAAAGAAACTCAATCGTAAGATCAAAAATTAGATTCCAGCCAAAATAAAATTTATAAAGCTTGTTTTACATAGTTGTTTGAAGACCATGAAGTACTGAGTTCAAATACATGTAACATGTCAATTGCTTACCCATGTTAATCCTCTCAGATGTATATTTGTGACAAAACAACTAAATAGATTAATCATTGAATAATAAATGTCTACAAGGCAAACAAACAAAGTCTACCATCAAAAGACAGCTTTCTGGATATAAAAGCCAAAAGCATAACCAAAGACCATGACAAATCCCTATGGATGCTCCTGTGATGCAACTTCTCACCTTCTCCCTCTGAAATGAGAGCTTAATAGGTGATAGGAAGGATATTTATCAGCAAATCATTCAGGCAAACTGGCTCTCCCCTTAGTTTCTCAGACCCAAGTGTCCTTTCATACAGAAAAGTTTTAAAAGATTTCCTATGGCCCTATGGCTCAGCTAACTATATCTGACAGCATTGTTCACTTGATCTTAGGTTCCGCTCAGCCGGTTGAGACTGAGCCCATCAGATAAGAATCTAGACAAACTACCATATCACTCGCAAGGATAGAATTTGAAAGTTGTGATTTCTCCAATGAGAGCAGACTGAGGAGCACATCATCTTCAACATCTGAATTTATTGTGAGCTGCAACATAATTACTACTGTCTATTCAGAGATTTCAAAAGGAGCAAAATGGATGCATTTTATCTTATTCTTCTATCAAACTAGAGATTCCTGCCTCAATTTCTCTAAGAGATTGACCTTCAGCTGGCAGGCATTGTTTAGACTCCTGTACCTACCATTGATTACATTGTTGCTTAACTCATTTTGGCCAGTGGGGCATCAAGTACTTTATGGTTTAAGAGAACACAAACACAGGTGATAGAAAACTGATCTAGGAATGTCCCTACCAAACGGTTAACATAGGTTGATAGTAACCCTCCCCACATCCATTCCATATCAAGCAATCAGGTTTGTAACAAATTTTTGACTTCTTCCAAAAGATCATTGACCTTGATTGTCAGAAGAGCTTCTTTGGCATAGAGTACTTTAAACGCTCAAAAGATAGCTGCAGTCAATCATTTTATCCAAAGCAGTCTTTTGATAATATTGTTTACTGCTCTATCTGATAAATTAAATACATGAATTAATAATGGAGATGACAATGCATACCAGATACATGCGTAAAATATATCTTTATTTGCTCATGAAATTATTACAGAAGAAGACTAGAGATGGTCAACCAAGGATTAGAGTCGATCCGACTAGATCATACTACTCTCCTTGACGATACATGATCTATTTAAAGGACTCGATGGTTGCCAAGAAGAACGCAACTGTCAACCAACAAATGCTTATAACTACCCAAAGCCAATAACCAATTAATACATAGTTGGATAACCAATATTACTGAAGCATAATAATAGACATTGTACACCAACTACATCATCCCCCCCAAAAGAAAAAAGTCGTCTTCCAAACGAAAAGTAACCATCAAGTAACATTAGGGAAGACATGCCAAACTGATACAATATTGTGGATAAGCACTCGTAACCAAACTTGGAAGTGTACTTTGCAAACTTGGACTTAGAGGGTACTTAGCAATTCAAATGAGTGTGATGGGGGCCTAAGGACAACACCCCCAATGGGATCAAGGGGCAACGCCCCTTGCGGGGGTCTAGGGGCAAAGCCCCCAGCGGGGTCAAGGGGCAACGCCCCCAACGGGGTCAAGGGGCAAAAAACAATGCTGACAAAACCAAAAATTACAGATATTTCACTATTTAACCGATGTATGATGTCAACCAAGGAAGGAATTTGTCGTATGATGGTTGATGGTCGTACAATGTGGATGCTCAGTTTGGGATTGAAAGGTCGTACAATGTTCAACCTTTATACATGGTTATGTCGTACGATGTCTAACTTTGCATTCCGTATGATGCAAGATTGCCCTGTTAGCATGCTATACGGCCCAGGAATTCTCAAGCCGTATGCTTGAATGTTGTTTGTACGTCGTATGATGAAAAACTTCAATATACGTCGTACGATGTATGCCTTCATTATTTTTCGTACAATGCAAGACTGGAATGTATGCCATACAGTGGATAGAAATGATGTCGTACAGGCTGTCAATGTCTGTTGTACAACGTTAAACTTCACTAAGTTTTTCCCAAGCCGTATGTTGTTGAGATAGTAACGTGGTACGGTGAGCGAAAGATGTCATACGTTGAGGAGATGGTAATGTCATATGTTTGTCGATGATGTCATACGATAAGTGAGGTTGTTCATACAAGAGTTTGTCGTACGGTGTTAAGAGAGCCAAACCATACGTTGATGACTTCTCTCTTATGTCGTACACCAATGCATTCTCTTTCGACTGTACAATCAAGGATCTAATCCGCCGTATTGTGCAAGCAACTAAAGAGGATCGTACATTCACTTTGATTCCTCTCCATACTATTTGTAACCCTCCTCGTACCGTTTGCACCCTCATAGTTGTCAGTGTCCTCTTCATGCAATGTGGATTTTTGACCATATGGTGTGGCTATTTTCTCTGATGCCTTCCTTGATGTCGTACGATGGAGATGATCTATCGTATGGTGAAAGTGATCCCTCGATGCTTTCTCCTCTGATGTTGTACGATAAAAGAATTACCTTGTTGTCGTAGAGTAAGAATGATTGGTTGAATTTTTTTGACCATACAATGTGAACTGGGTGACAATATGCACTAATAAAGTGTGAGCTTGGCGTATAGCATGCACTTGTTTTGGTCGTACGATGGTGTAATGTGCCCTATTCGATCACACACAATAGAAGTAAACTAGAAGATAATAGTTGATATTCCTCACATAGTTATAATAAAATAGATCAGTTATTCTTATATCTGATTAACAAAATTTACCAATACAGCCACGAATAATTATGCAGGGAAATACACTTGAATCAATCAATAAGGCGTAGTAGAGATACACAACAATTGACTAAGAAATTGCAGTATTGTTTACACAGTGATATTGGACGCACAACTAGACAATTACTCACAGATTCTGAGGGTTCCACGCTCAGATTTATTATTGCAATTAACACAGTTTTTGAAACAGCAGACTAAGCTATAATGTCTATATCCGGGATACTTATAGCACCCCAGGATCGCTATTCTTTAGTGCCTGGAGATAATACCCATCCGTAATAATGCCTCCTGATCTGGTAATCGGGGGTCTACTACTTGCTGGAAGATGATGCAATAGATTACTCTCAGGGGCTCAATGTTTCCTTTTCACTTCCTCAATAAGCTGCCTTTAATGATGCCTTCAATTGGTGATTGCAAATGCTATGTTGATGCTAACTGCTTAGCGTAGGACAAGAAAATCGCTATTCTAGAGAGGGCTACGTCTCACCTGGAAATGGGGTCGCAAATATTTTCATCTCTAGCAGACCAATTAAATTCGCTTCTTCATTCCATGATAATTCTCAACACAAATGATCCTATATAAATATGAAATACTAGCACCTACCACAAAGAGGTCGGCCAACATGGAAGAAAAATTAATATTATATTTACTTATTAGGTCGGCCCAAACAAATTATTTAATAAATTTCATTTATTAATAATTTTATTTATTTATTTATTTAAAATACTAGTTTGGCCGACCCAGCATTAAATTGGGGACATCACAAGTGGGATCATTACACCCTTGCCATGCTCTGTGATTTGAAATACTAGTATGGTGTGACCTGATGGAGTTTTCCAAATGAATGAATGTCTTTGTTGTACGATGTGAACATAAAATAATGGTCGCGCAATCTTGTGGCATACAATGTGGATATACAATAGCCTCATATATTGTTGTATGACGTAGACTAGTAGTCGTGCAATGCATACTAAAGGAAAAACCAGCCATATGACAATTATTTTCTTGTTGTGCAATTGAGTTCTTTTATCGCCATACAATATGGTTAGAGCTTTTAATATAATTGAACTTTATAGTCGGGTTTTTAAATGTACTCGGAGGCATACTGTTAGTAATTTTGCATTCTTTTTTCAAAGTCAGATACCTCCATTGCAACTACCGTCTTTTTCCAACCATGGACTACATCCCATGCACATAAACTATCCAACTTTCCAAAATCATTTTTCATCGATTGCCCTTCACTGAGAATTGTAGCTTCGAGAAAATTACAAGTCGACTGAAATACCTCGTAGTCCTCCATTTGCCACTGAAATAGGTCACAAAGAGAATTTGTTTCATCATCCAAACATGACTGTAACTCCAAAACCCCTTCGTCGTTTGGTTCCATCAAACCTTGACTCTTCGTCCATTCTTCTCCGGAGTCTAAATTTGACGAATCCGAGGAGGTTGCTTCTTAATTGACTGCTTGGTTTTTCAAATCAATTATATACTTCTGACCCTTATTCTCAATAGAGATTGTATTCTTTTTCCAGTTGTGATCGGCTTTGGCTACCACCAGCGAAACTCAACCTAACAATGCAATGTACACTTTCTTCCTTAATGAAATGGCCACAAAGTTCAACAAAAATGTTTGAATTCCAATAATTACCTTTTGTCCCATTAAAACTCCAAGTACCTTAATACCTTGTTGATCTGCACACACCAGTTGAAAAGTTGGCAGCCAAATGGTCTGCTTTCCAAGACTTCTCCAAGTGTCTTCTGGAAGTACATTCACACTCGACCCGCCATCAATAATTGTATTGGTGGGATTCCTTCCAAGGATTTCCATATTCACCACTATTGGTTTCTTTGTCGTGTTAACTATCAATAGCATTGGATCAATCACTTGGTAGCCCGATAGTGGAGGTTTAGTTATTGGTTCTTCATTCACACCAAATTCCAATTGGGTCATAGCATACACCATCTCATTCTCCCCCGATACAATAGCATTTCAAAGTTCAAGAATACTCTATAATAAATCCACTACTTTAACTGGTACAATAGCTTGAAGTACTTGTCGTGCAATATTTTCTCGAATTGTAATTGGTTTGTTACTGTACTTGTGTTTGCATTTGAGTGGCATCATTTGTTGTCCATAGCATTCTCCACTTCAGCCCTTGCTTCACAAAGCCTTTCTTTTTCTGTAGATGGTTTTAAATGCACAACCTTCTTTGCTTGGGCACGAGCAATGGCCAATACTTCATTATGCCTTACATCAATCATATTGACACTAGCCTTTTGCTTCGAACATCTAGTTTCTTCATGGTTTCTAGGTCCACACCATTTGCACAGTAATTGCACTTTGTCTTGCTTGTTCTGGCGGTCTCTCACAAAGTGTCCCCATTCGCTACATTGTCGACATTGTATGATAGGGCATCCTTTGGGGTCATATTGTATTTGGCTTTGTCCTCCTCTTTGATTTCAATAACCGCCTGGAGATGTATTCTGTGGAGTGGACTCCTCTCCCTACGTAAAGAGTACTTGTGTACTCCTTGTCTTCAAATTGTATGG
>VDFB02029553.1:0-17276 GCA_007258455.2 Sequoia sempervirens | reverse complement strand
TTGGTGAAGAAATGGATTTTACATGACCTTGAGGACACTCTACTTGGGTTCATCTATGCCTTTGGATTCCCTACCACTGATGAGGCTTTTTGAATTGAATTTTATGTAGTTGTTGGTCTATGAATATCATTCATCATTATCTCTAACATTTTGAAAGGAAAAAGGTTACTAGAATTTTGTGAGGAAGGCTATGAAATTCTTAAAATTTATGGTGAGTTTGGTGTACTTGAGTGTGATAGATTGGAACCTTACATTTGTAGAGTAATTTGACTCTAGTGATGACTAACAAGCTTCAATATTTCATGATAGAATATGGCCCTACTTGTATTACAATTGTGCTATCTGCATTTTCAACCCCTTACCAAATAATATCCTTTTTGTATTTTCATTTTTGACGAGTCTTGGCTATGTTAGGCATACAATCATTTTAAACAAGATTCATTAGGCTAAAATTCCACAACCTTCGCCCACATCAATCCTACCTGCGGTTTAGAACAATTTATGGTGTCTACAAAACCATAAAGAAAGACAATTTTAATGTAGGACATCTAAAGGAGAGGGGCCCATAGTGGAGCACTCTAACTTCACATTTCTCAAAATTCTACATGGAAATTTCAAATCACTCTGAATTCTGTACAATAGTTTATTTGGCAATTCATGTGCTTCTATATTTCATTTTAGGGCCACATCATCAAATATGATACCACATTAGCATGCTTTTTGTTGAGGTATACAAAAAGGCCCAAAAAAAAGGTGAGAACGATAATGGTGCACTAAGTCATGTTTTATTGGTGCACTAATGTGGCATCACATGATTTGTCACTTTGTGTACTTTATGTATAAAAAGTGTTTTGCAATTGGATATTAAAGTGCTCCACTATGGGATCCACTAAGGACTACTTCTATTCCCACTATTCGACCCTGCTCCATTATGGGACCCTCTCCCCTAATGGGCCATTATAACCTTAAGTGCACAGTGTAGGACTCATGGAGATCCTATTAGTGATATGATATGTAACCTTAAAATGGATTTTATAAAAGTGATTGAGGAGAGGAGAAAATAGATATTTAATATAAATTTAATATACATGTGCTATATGTAACATATATTGAATCATATAATAGTTGTAAAACAATGTGTAATCATGTATTAAGAGGCATTTAGGTGTGAGGACATAGAGCAAATAGTGATATCTAATGTATTACATGTTATGCAAATTATAAGAATATAAGATCAAATAATGTTAGTGTAGGATTGTATCATTTAACATTTTATGGAATAGATAAGCATGAAATAAAAATATAATTGTAATAATCTCACATTTAGTAGAAATTATAATATTAATGTCAAATAGATGTCATTGTGAAAAGGAACATGAGTGAGAGTATTATAGAAATGTAGTATCATAGAAATGTGATGATATATTGATGTCCATGCTTTTTCAAAGAGGGGAAGGGAGGCATCATGAAGAAAATGACTCCAAGTTGGGAGAAAGAATGACAAATTTTATAGATGAAGGAGAGATGGAACACACAACTAAACAAGACCCAACAAAAAGTATAATCAAAGATAAAATATCTAATTATAGAAGGTGAAATGAAAAAAAAAGCACAACAAGTATAGCATAATGATAGGGAAAAAAATCTAAAAAAGATAATAGAGAGATGAGAAAGAGGAGAATTGTGAAAATTTAGTAATGTGTGGCACTTTTATAAATAATATGGAAAACATTGATCAATCACTTTAACTTGAAATGTTTGAAACTTACATATACATTTTAAGTTTTGAAATGATGTAAAATGGTGAAATGTAGCATTTTCATATTTAATAAAATAAATTAACATCATTATTTAATTACTAAAAAATAAGGCTAAATATGAAACCTAATTATTTGAAAAAAAAAACATATTTTTTCTTAATTCTCTTCCCATTTTGTGAACTTGCAATTATAGTGAATTTGTTTTAAAAGGTGATATTGATAACTATTTTTAACAAATGTTTAATTTTAAGTGTGCTTAGTGTGAAATATGTTACATTTTTTTTTAGTATTTATCATAAATGAAAAGATGTATAGTCTCATCAAGTATTCACTCCTCTAGTAGATCACTTTCTTACAATTTTTCAATTACATTTATTAAAAATCTCATTTATGAATTTTATAGATGCTACCATGCCTAGTGATAATGAATAGTTCTAGTTGAAATCCTTCATTTCATGTCGTAACCTTTTTCATGCAAGGTTCCAACTAAAACCATTTCAAGAAGAATGGTTCTAGATGGAATCCTTCATCATACATTGGTGTCATGTTGTTTCTACATGTTCCATCTAAAATTATTTTAGTTAGATTTCTTTTTGTTAGAACCTTGCATATAAAATTGATTTATTCATATGTGTAACATAACTTTGTACTTTCATCCATTAGCACAACAAGCATGGTTTAATAAAAAGGACAATGAAATAAATAAAAATGTAAAATAAAGTATGCTCAAAATGATGAGGGTGGTTTCAAATTAATTCATAGTGAATTGTTGGCAGTGAATTAATTAATCTTAGACACACTTAAGGCTATGGTTTATGTTCACATTTGCATTCAAGATTCATTGTTTCTATCAAGGTTTAATTACCAAACTAGGGTTTTGACTTAGGCAAACCCCCCATAAGAAAATCAAGTCTATATTCTATTTTGCAGGTATTTTCACAGGTTTAGATCGGGAAATTAGTTTGGAAGGGAAGAGCAACGATTGAAGTACATATATGAACTTTGAATTCCAAAAAAAATGGAATGAAACTGATACGCTAGAAGTGGCATATGAGTCCCACTACAGGAAAAATTTCTAATTTTTTGCAAATCCAAAATCTACACTACCAGAAACCTTTTCTAGATCATAAACCCTAGTTTGGAAGTAATACACCCAGAGTGGCATATGTGTCCTAGTATGCCCTAATTTTAGGATTTTTAGTGTTTTAGAGCTCATTCTAGTCTTCTTCTAGGTGCACATCTCTGATCTTGTAGTTCTATGTTCTAGTTTACATGCATTTTGAGGTCATTTAATGAAATATTGCATCATATTAGATTTGGGCATTAGGTCTTGCATTTCATTAGTCTTTCCAAGCCCTAGCTTGGTGATGAACCCCTCTTTAGTTTTTAATTAGACCCTAGGACAACCCTATTGCAAGATCTCTTTCTCCTTTATACACCTTAGATTGAGATCTCTAGGGTTTCCCCTTCAATGAAATGATTGTGAAATTTATTATTCTATGTCCTAAACCATAAAGCATTCCATTTTCTGTTGTTTCAACGTCAATTAATCAAAAACCTAATCATAAATAGTCAAATTGATCTCAATTAGGTTATGACCATGATCATAGAAGATCCACTTTCAAGATACATCACATATCTACATAATTGTAATTGGTTAGAAATTAGTAAAAATCACACATATCTTTATCTTATGCTCTATTTACAAATTAACTCCTATTCAAAAAGGGTTAAATCTATTTCTCTAAAATTAATTTATCAAGCATAGAAATTAATATAAAGAACGCGCCTTATTTGAATAGCCAAAGAATTTAAAGAGAGTTAAAATATGAATCTCTGAGAGAAGTGGAAAAAAAGAGTCTTTAAATATTATCTTTTCAAATCAAAATCACGATCTTGATTTAGGCTTTTCTGAAATCCAAAACAAAATTCAGAAAGAAGGCTACCTGAATGAAACTAAGGAGAAAGAAAATGAGATTCTCACAAAACTTCATGAGATAATTGCTAGAGAAGAGGAATTTTGGAGATAGAGGTCTAAAACTCTTTGGTTAAAGGCTGGAGACAAAAATACTAGATACTTTCATCTTTCAGCTTCAAAACACAAAGCAGCTAATAAAATCTCCCCGATAGTGGTTAATGGTAGAAATTATGAGGAGGAAGAGGACATCAAAAGAGAGGTTGTTCTATTATTTAAGAACCTTCTGTCTGAGAAAGTGGGAATTAACTTGGAGGATCAAAATCAGTTACTAGAGGCTATTCCCAGGATTGTTAACTCTAGAGACAATGAAATGCTGACAGCTATACCCACTAGCAAGGAAATTAAAAAAGTTGTTTTTTCTGTTGAAGGAAGCAAAGCGCCTGGTCCTGATGGCTTCCCCTTACTTTTCTTCCATTGGTTTTGGGACATTGTGGAGGAGGATATTGAGAAGGCGGTGAAAGAGTTCTTCCACTCTAGAAACCTTTTGAAGGAGTTAAATGCCACTTTCTTTGTTCTTATCCCCAAAAAACTAGGAGTACAGGATTTTGAAGGTTTCAGACCAATCAGCCTCTATAACTCCTATAAAATTATCTCAAAGGTGCTTACCTCTAGTCTACTTCTCATTCTGCCCAATATTATTGCTCCTCAATAGAATGGTTTTGTGCCTAGAAGACAAATTCTTGACTCCATTGTCCATGCTCATGAGAATATTCACTCCCTCTCAGTTTCTAAAATGGAAGGATTTCTTCTAAAGCTTGACATCTCGAAGGCTTATGACAGGGTGGACTAGAATTTTCTATTTAAGATCTTAAAATCTTTTGGGTTCAATGAAAGGGTTTTGTAGCTGATTGAACAACTCATTACTTATGCTTCTGTGGTGGTTCTGATTAATGGGACCACCTCCACTTTTTTCCTTAGTTCTCGAGGGTTAAGACAGGGAGATCCCATTTCTCCTATCCTCTTCATGATTATGGCTGAGAGTTTTGGTAGGAATATGAGTAAATTGGTTGCTCAAAAATCTATTATGGGGCTCAAACTATCTTTGAGCAATTTGATATGTTCTCACCAATAGTTCATGGATGATACTTTGCTGATGGGTAGATCTGTTGTCTTGGAAGCTAAAGAGATGAGGAAACTTCTAGATACCTATGGAGGAGCTTCTGGTCAAGTGATAAATAAGCAAAAAATCTTGTTGTATTTCTTTAACACACCTTTGCATAAACAGAGGAAGATAGCTGGAATTCTTGGTTGCAAGATAGAGTCTCTTCCTGCTACTTATCTGGGATTACCTCTATGCTTAAAACCTCTTGATTATTTCTGGATCTCTCTGGTTGATAGGTTTGGAAAAAAACTTTTTGGCTGGAAAGGTGCTCACCTAAGCCAAGCTGAAAAACTCCAGCTTCTTAAAGCCTCCCTATAGAATCTTCCTATCTATGCTCTTAGTCTTTTTAAAATCCCAACCAAATATGTTAAAACCATTGAAAAAATTCAAAAGAGATTTCTATGGTCGAGAGTTGAAGAAAGAAAAAGAATGCCTCTTGTTGGATGGGACTTGGTTTGCAGATCCAAAAATGATGGAGGCCTTGGGCTAAGAAAAATGAGACTGCTCAACAAGTCGCTCCTAGCTAAACAGATACAGAGACTATTCTTCTCCTCTGGGGAATGGAGTGAAATAATTAAAAGTAAGTATTTGCAGAATAACAATTCCCTCAAAGATCTTATTGAGAATCCTATTCTCCCAAAAGGATCAAGTTGGTGGAACTATATGATTGATGGGATAAAGGTTGTGAAATTAGGTTTGAAATGGCAGGTTCGCAATGGTAAGCAAATCAGATTTTGGGATGACTATTGGATGCGCAATGAACCTCTGTCTCAAGATGGGAATATCAATAGATGGGATGAGTTTTGCAAAGATACTTTTGGCCTCTTTGTTAAAGATTACTGGTGGGATGGTAAGTGGATCAATCTCCCCTTGATAAACCCTGTTTTGGTCTCTGTTTACTCTTTGAATGTTATCAGATTGTGCCTGAATTAGGAAGATAGTCTTATCTGGAAGTATGAGCCTTCTGGGTGCTTATCTATCTAGTTCGCTTTTGCCTGGCTTTCACATGCTCTTAATCCTCCCCCTCTGTGGTTGCATGCTTGGACTAAGCATCTCTTACCTAAGGTTAACATCTTTTCTTAGGCTGTGCTGCAAAATAAAGTGCTAACTATGGAT
This sequence comes from Sequoia sempervirens, assembly GCA_007258455.2. Taxonomy (NCBI): domain Eukaryota; kingdom Viridiplantae; phylum Streptophyta; class Pinopsida; order Cupressales; family Cupressaceae; genus Sequoia; species Sequoia sempervirens. Next base: position 11,320 of record VDFB02029553.1, on the reverse strand, counting down.
AATCTTAGCAAAAGAGGTGTTATGCTCCCCAATAGATGCTACCTCTGTAAAAGCAATGCTGAATCAGTAAACCACCTCTTCATCCACTGTCCTTTCTCCTCTATGGTTTGGGACAAGCTTCTAAAATGCTGGCATTTTTCTTAGATCCCCCCAGAGTCGGTTGAAATTTTTTTTGTTCAATGGAAAGCCCCCTCTCTCAACCCCTTTATAAAAAAACTTTGGGCTTTCTCGTTCCCCCATGTGACTTGGGGAATTTGGAAAGAGAGAAACAATAGGATCTTCAGGGATAAGGATTCGTTGGAGGAAATTGTGTTTGAAAGAATTCTTAGGATGATCAAAGAAAACTTCTCTGTTGTTCCCTTCAGGGAGGACAAGGTTGAGACGGTGGTTTGCTCTCCTTATGATAGCCTGATTGCTAGGGAATGGAGAATTAAATGGGATATTTCCAATGTTCCTAATACGGCCAAAAAGGCGAGGGAGGGAGTTTGCTGGAGTTTTCCTATGGATGGCTGGGCCAAAGCCAATTTCGATGGCACGACCAAAGGAAATCCGAGAAAGGCTGGGTGTGGTGGTGTCCTAAGAGACTCGGCAGGTAAGTTTTTAGGAGCCATTGCCACCCCTCTGGGGGTCCAAACTAATCACGTGGCAGAAGCAGCGGGTGCTTATTATATAATCAACCTTGCTGTGGAAATTAAATGTAAAAATTTATGGCTTGAAGGTGATTCAAAAAATATAATAGATAGCCTTTGTGGTAGGTCCCAGCCCGCATGGTCGATTAAAAACTGGATTGAAGATGCTAAGGTTTTACTTAGTAAGTTTGACGGAATAAAAATCACCCATGTTTATCATGAGGCGAATGCTGTTGTGGATTTTTTTGCCAATGAGGGAGTTAAGAGTGATAAAATCCTCACGTGGCACAAAAGGATTGACCTCCATTCCGATGTCCAAGCTTTAATGGTGCTCGATGCGGTGAATGGAAATTTTGCGGCTTATTGTAATAATGAGGAAGGTACGACTCATGACTAACAAAATAAGTAGACAATATGGGGCCGTGAGGATCCGGCAGATAAATGATTTACCTTGGCATGCTTTGTGGGTCCTGCGAAGCAAAGGAACTATCTAGAACAGGTTCTTCGTTTGCAACAGTATTCGCACTGAGATCTCTAAAATGGGCAGGGAACGGAAGAGGGTTGAACCTACCAGTTTCGAGTCACACACCAAGAACACTAAAGCGTGGAGAAAGATAAGAAGGGGTGGCTTACTTCCGTTCATCGAGAAACTCCATGGCCCTCAGGAGGAGATCACTAATTTCTTTGAGAAAAATTGGAATAATGGGGAGGTTCTCCTCTTCGAGAGGAAAGTTCAGATTGATGAAGCGTTGATAGCGGAGGTGACAGGTATCCCAATTGAAGAGCATAAATTTTTTAGAGACAGAAAATTTTCTGATGAAGCTGTGGTGAGGTTTCCTAAGACCGAAAAGTAGAAGAAGAAACTTGTCAAGACGATGAACAATTACTATGAAGCGGACACCATAAAAGCTTTATGGAGAAAAGTGCTAAGGGTTATCATGGAGTACATCACTCTTGACGGTCGCTTCACTAGGGTTTATGGATATCACTTTGTGCTGCTCAATCACTTACAGCATAAGGTGCATGTTTCCATCCCTTTCTTCTTGCTATGTTCCCTAAGAAATAACTTTTCTGACCACAGTAGGAGCCCTAAAAGATACCTGATTCTTCACATGGGTCTTGTAAGGCTCATCTATGAGCACTTTCAGAATATGCCTGCCCTATCAAACCCTATAGCCCCTTTGGAGCATGATGAGGATGATACAGAGCCTAGTATATCTGAGACAAAAGTTTCTTTCGACCATGTCAAGCTTTCCTCGCTTCCCCTGCCCTCCCCTTCTTCCTCTGGCCAATCCCCCTAGCCTTCTGGTGCCTTCTCTATTCCTGCCCCTAGCCACACAAACCCTAATGCTAAAGTGGTGGGCTCTAGTTCTCTAGTTAACAAGTTAGTCTCCTACCCTGATGACTCTCCTATTGTTTTTGCTAAAGCGGCCAAGGTCAGTCTTGAGGATCCCCATTTCCCTCAGACTATTCAACAGAAGAACTGTAGCCCTCCTAGAGGTGCAAAGTCGGTTAATTTTGGGGTCAATTCTGATTGTGACCCCCCTTTTGACTCTGTTGGAACTGTCAAGAGATGTTTTGTGGACCAAATTTAATTCTGCCAAATGGTTATTCTATGAAATCAGTGAGTTGAAGACCAAAAATCTATCTCTTCATAGTAAGTTGGGTGAAATTGAAGCCAAAGTTGCGAGGCTAATTCAGCTCAAAGTGGAGAAGAATATCGTTTTGAAGGATAACATACAAAAGGACAACACTGTTAAAAATGATCTTGATAAAATTAAAGGAACCATGAAAACAATTGCTGATTAGAACTGCAGAATTGCCAGACATAACTCTTTAATCATCAAATCCATGACCGAAAGATTGGAGAAAACCCATAAAAGAGCATTGATTTTCGACCTTGATCGGGAGAAAGACCAGGATGAGGAAGCGGGGATCTCTAAGCGAACCAAATCAAGTATGAAAAGAAAAGCCCTGACTACCCCAAATATGACTCAGATTTTCATGGAGGGGGTCTAGGATATAGTGGACCTGGAAGAGGTTGCTGACGAGCTTCTAAAGTCTATGGATTAGTTGTGGCTGGGCCCAATTTTGTCTGTTTGCCGGTCGTCTAATGGCTTTTTTGTGGCTTTTTGTGGCTATCTATTTTAGCTGGTTTTTATCTCTATGGCAGCCTTTTTGTTTTTTGGACCTCTATTTTGGTCTTTGCTTGTAATGTTACTTTGTGGTTTCGGGTCCCTGTAAAACCCGTTTATCCCCTTTTATCAAAAACAAATTATACTATTTGTGTTAATATGTATGATTTTTTTTTTATAAATGTGAAGGAATATGTATTTTCTTCACTATTATAATTCAATATATATGGTTATGCATTCTAATAGGGATTCTAAGATAATTATTGTAATTCTAAGTAATAAAATTATAAAATCAAATGTACATTTAAAATTATAATAATGCTTGTAAATATTTCACTATTAACTTAGTTCAAAAACTATATCTTAAATTTTTAAAATTAATAAAATAAAATATATTTTATTTACTTTTTCATGATTATTAAAAAATGAATAGTTGAGAAAAATATTGCAACCTAAGATTAGATTAACATTGAAATGATTCTTAAACAAACTAATTAGAACTTCTTATAATACTATTTAACCAAAATCACTTACTACTATGTTATATATTATACTTAAGTCACTCAATATTAGTTAGTAGAAATATGTGATTTTTTCAAATTTATTCCTTTACTCTTATTTATTAAAAAATAAAATATACTTTTCCATTGTAGCTACATGATTGATTTTACAACACAAAATTTATTTATAAATATTTAGAAAAACTATAATAATTTTCATGAAAAGTTTAAATAATTTACTGACTAATTTTTAAATTTAATTTAACTATATTCTATGAAAAACATATTGTTATATATTGGAATGAAATTTTGTAAGATTCATTTATTTTTTAATAAATTATTATAATATTTAACAAAATTAATTGCAAAATATTAGAAAGTTGTAACAGTATTTTAACATTGATCATGTTATATGTTTTTAAAAGGACTCAAATAGTTTTCCAGATAAAATTTGAAAGGAAATAAAAGGAAGGATCATTCTTAAAAAAAATCAGTTATCATTGATAATTAATTAGAAAATCCTAAAATATTATATACTTTCTTGATTATTCTTAGTTTTAAACTTCATTTAACTCTTACCTTTATTTTATTTATCTTTCAATCCTCAATAATATAGAAGTAAAAATTAGCTAATTAAATTTTAAACTATGCAATGTCAAATTCACTAATTGAATTATGTATGTCCAAATTAATAATTAACAATATTATTTTCATATAAATACTATAATATATATTTGATAAAATATAAATATATAATTTTTTATTTAAAAAATATTGAAATTAATAAATAATCATCTTAATCTTTCTATTTTAGAAAAACGCAATATAAGAATTAACTATTCAAATTATAATATTAGATGATATACAATTAAAATGACCTGGAGTGACTAGGAAGCCATAGTATTATTGATCAAGCCAGTACATGTTGAGCGCCCTTGTTTAGAGGTCCTATTTATATCTGCAATATCAATCTGACTTATCAGCATAGAAAATCAAGAACAATATCAAATTTCTATGACTACACGGGGATTTAAAAAGAAAGCTTTATAGTTACAGCTGAAAATTTCGTACAAACATGGATAGCCATATGGATGGCAACAATGTGATCTTCTTCTTTACGTATCTCTTTTTCTTTTGACTGGTGACGTTGAAATGGAGTATATGGACTTGGATAAAGAAGATGTCATCATGGCAGATGCAGAGATGGACGAGGAAGATGTGATCCTCTTTCTTGTTCTTCTTCATTAGCCATCTCTACATCTTCCATCACCTCATCCATCTGCGCATATACACGAAGACATGTTCCTCCTACCATGGATACATCTTTCTCCTCCATCTGCGCATCTCCAACAATGATATCTTCCACGCCCATCTGGGCATCTGCATGAAGACATCTTGTTCGTCCAATACCATGTACTCCATTTCAACATCAACCTGAATGTGTGCATCTGTCATAACCACGTCTACATCGTTCACTACCATCTCCATTTCAGCGTCACCAGGGCTAACCTACTTCAGAAGGAAACGAAGCCAAATCGGGATGTAGGAACCTTGAAGAAATTTAAACTATCAGTCCTAATTATCAGCTGTGGCATCCTATCAGCTGCTGTGAATTATCTGTAAATTCCACTTAACCCTCAAAACCTACTCCGAGAACAAACCGAATGCTACAAATCTTTACTGAATAAAAATCAAAACACAATTTAATTATGTAAGTTCTTCTATCTAATCAATATAAATATAGTAAAACCTTTAATTATTACGTCTAGAGGCCTAAGAAAACAATGGCAGCATGTCTTATAGTACCCAGCACAATCTGTGAAAGAAGAACACATGTCAAATTATATATACTTCTTCAAACAGTTCGAATTAGAAATGTGAAGAAAGTTTCCAAATTAATATAATAGTAATATTTGTAATATTATTAAATGGTAATATTAATTTTTTTGTAAAGCAAGTTTCCATTATGATAATAGTAATATCTGTAATGTTTCCATATTAATATAATAGTAATATTTATAATATTATTAAATGATAATATCAAATCTTTTGTGAAGCAAGTTTCCATTATGATAATAGTCATCTTTGTAATAAATGATAATATTAATATTAAATGACAATAGTAATATTTGTTAAGTTTCTATTTTAACTAAATAAACCAGTTTTAAATCCAATAGTTATGTATCAAAAAACAACAAACAATTAGTAATATTTATTTATTTAAAATTAAAAAATCCACCACCACATTCTTAAACTTATCCAAAACATTATTAAAATTGTTAAGTTTCTAATTTGATTGAGTAAATCAATTTTAAATCAGAGAGTTCTCCTCTCTATTATGTTTAATTTGTGCATTCATGTGTTACCCTTTTTTTATGCATTGTGTTGTTTTATTGATGAAAATAAAAATAATTATTTATTCATTCTCTATTCTTAATTTTTAATGTTTACAAATATTTCTTTTTTTTTCCATTTCCTCAAAAATGGATTTCTATAGCAAATATTCTTACTTGAACCCCTTCTTTCTCCTACAACAGAAGGCATGTGAGAAAGAGGGGGGTTCAAATGTGCAGGTACATTAAAGGCCAAGGAGTGAGTGACTAAAGAAAGGTTTATGTTCAGGTGGATGATACATGTGGACAAGTTCTTTATGAAAAGTTGTACATCAACATGCTATTGTTATTCGATGGATGTTTGATTCTTCTAATTAGTATGAAAATTACTCAATATAAAATGCCTAATAAATTGTACTCAAAATTATATTAATGAAGGAACAAATAGTTTTCTTACCAATCAATTTCAGTGTTATTTCTCATCATTTCAACTAGACTGAGGGGTCCATTTCCCCTTATTAAATGTTGGTTTTTTCTCCAATGTTGACAGGTGATCCCTTGTTTTTAATGTATTGCAGAAAGTGAATGTGTGCAACTGCATGTGTGGTGTGTTGGTTTTCTCTTCTATGTTGATGGATGATCCCCTGTTTTTATGTGTTCTTGAGAGTGAACATGTTTCTAAATTAATTTATTTAAAACATACAAAATATTTCTAAATGTTAAATTAATACACCAAAAAAATTCTTAAATTTAAAAAATTAAGTATAAAAGAATTAGAGAGCTTATATATATATATTTTAATGTAATTGTGAGATATTTTTTTAATAATAAAATAAAAAATAAAACTATCAAAGGAATGGAAAACAATAGTTCTTTTAGAAATTTGTAAATTAATGTATTTAAAATTAGAAAATATAATAGAAAGGTATTATCCTAAAATTTATAGCACACATAAAGATATGTTTCTAAATTAAAATATATGAAATATCCAAAAATCAAAATATATCTCCAAAGAAATATTATAAATTTAAGGATTTACTAAATATTTTATTCTACAAATACATAGAAACTTAAATACATAATTTAATATGACTTTCTATAATAAGTGTAAATCTAAAATAATTTAAATTTACAAAATTAAATACAATAAATTTATTACTAAACAAAAATAAATTTTTAATTTAAAATAATAATGTAATTAATAATTACATTTACACTCTATCATATAATTTCAAACTAATTTACAACATTATTATTTTTAATGTATTTATTATCATTTTTTTTAATTTTTTAATTGTAAATAATAATCCTAAGGTGAATATTATTAACTGGAATATATGTATTTTAAATAATAATAATTAATAATTACATTTACACTTGACTTTATCATATAATTTAAAAATAATTTATAACAATATTATTATTTGTATTTATTATCATTTTTTATATTATTTATTTTTAATTATAAATAATAATCTTCAAGGTGAATGTCATTAATAATTTTGGTAAAATTAATTTTTAATTATGGTTTGGTCTTTTTAAATTATTTATTAATGAAAGGATTGAGGGGTAAATGACAGTAATAAGTTTTATTGCTTCAACCCTAAACTTATTCTTAACTCTAAAATCATAAGCATCACCATAATCTAAACCTTAACCCTAACCATAAACCTAACCCTAATAATCACCTAAATAGTAAACACTAAAGAATCATAATTTAACCTAACCATAATATCATAAATTTAACCTATTTCTAACTCAAATTCTAACCCTAATAATTATTCCTAAATCATAATCCTAACCCTCAACCTATCTCTAATCCTAACCATAACTATAACACTAACTATAACTATAAACATATCCTTAAATCATAAATCATAATCATAACCATAATTTTTTCGTAACCCTAACCCTAACCATAAACCAAAACCATAACCCTAACCAAAAATTGTAACCTTAAACCTAACCCTGATTGAAACATAATCAAACCTTAACCTACCCTAATTGAACCCTAAATATAATTAAACCCTAATCATAACTATAACCAAAATAATCCTAATTTAATCCTAACCCTAACTTTAATGCTAACCCTAACACTAACCTTAACACTAACCCTAATGTATTATTAGGCCCTAACATATTATTAACCCTTAAGATATTATTATTAAGTCTAATTGAACCCAAACCATATCTATGATGTTAAACCTAACACTAACCCTAAATCCAACCCTAACCCTAACCCCAACCCTTATCCTAAACCCAATTTTTACCCTAAATTAACCCTAACCCTAATATTAAACCAAACTTTTACTCTAAATGAACCCTAACCCTAACCCTAATTGAACATATATGTCCATTCACCTTTAACTTAATAAACAACTAAACTAAAATGCATGTTGCATTTGATAATTTTGGATATTTTACATTTTCTATTAGGAATTTTTTTATCATAGATATAGGAAGGTTGTTGGAGAAAAAAAATAAAATAAATAAACTAAACCATGGAATAATAACTTGACCTTCAAGAGTAAGTTGTACCTTTGTGAAGCTGAAATGACATACAATTAATATCGATTTAATCTTGCAAGAAAATCATGTCCCATGGAGAGCATTATGTGCACCTACCACAGTTGTTGCACTGTTAGGACACAAGTATATGTGACTAGCAGCCACAAGGAAAAATAAAAGGACACAAGTATATGTGACTAAAACTCTTTGATAAGTTCTTAATGATGGATATGTGTGATTCTTGAATATAGTGCAAATACTCAAGTTGTGGATGATCCAATGCACATGATGAGTTCTCTATTTATAGGAGAGAATGATGGAGAGACATGTAAAATGGGTGAATGTGGGACTAAAGATTCAACCAATAGGAAGGAGCCATTTGTCCCCTTGTGAGTGGATGGAGTAAGTGCAAGTTTTAGTCAATGTGCAAATAAATGAGATTAGTTGGCCTTTTCAAATTCAAATTTGGCTTGTTGGAGGGAGAAAAAGGGACTTAAATGCCAAATGGGAGACATGTAAGAGGAGAGTTAATGCCATGTTGGAAGGGACAAGTCAACTTGTTTTGAAATTCAAACTTGAGGGAATATTCTCCAAAGATTCCTTGTTGAGGAAAATGAGGATTTTATAAATGAATTAAAATGCTTTATTTGTGCAAGTGGGAAAATCTAGAGAATGTGACATGAGTTAAATTAAATTTATCAGGATTAGATTAATTTAGTGAAGGATTTAGGTGATTTGACCTTTTTGCTTTAGATTTAAAGATTAAACTAAATAAAAAAGGAGATGAATGATGTTTTTAGATTTAATTAAATAAAGATTTGATTTATTTAATCAAAGAGGGATAATGATAGACTTAAATTAAATAAAGTTGATTTATTCAATTTAAATAGATGACTTTAGAGATAAATCAAATAGACTCAATTTATTTGATAAATGGTTTTATTGAACTTGATTAAATGCATGATGTTAATTTTACATGTCTACATTTCACCTTCTTGAAGTAATGTACTTCCTAATGCTGGTTCAAAGAATAAACTTACTTTGATCAAAAATTTAAAAATTTATGATTTATTCAGATGCACCAGCTGGAAAAGAAGTACATTGGTACATTACTCCCTCGAGCAGATCGAAAGCTTAAAAAGATTTGATTTGAGGGTCGATCTCACTTCCATAAAGAGGTTCAAAATGGATGGTTAAGTGATGATGATGTAAATGAGATGGTTTTAAGATGCTTAGAATAACCAATCTATATTATCCCAACAACTTAAATGATAATGCAATGCATGTGAGATGGATGAGATGGATGATGTGATAATGCTCTATATGATTATGCAATGGATGTTTTATGCAAATGGGCTGGTTTCATAAGATTCTTAGACTAATAGATCTTTGTTATGATGATGAACATGCATATGGGATGATGCGTAGAATGTTGATGGTTTGTGGATGTAGGATGGATGCACTGGCGATGATGATAGCATGTTAGTGTGGAGAGAAGAAAGAATAAATGATGACAAGAGGATCCAAGAAGTCCATGATCGGTCGAGACTTTATTAGATATGATGATGATGATAGATGATAATTTTCTTATCAAGAATTGGGACTTTAAAAGGGCTACTTACCTTATGTTTGATAAAACACATAGATACGATGCATCAAGGTATAAAGAACTAGAATGGCATCGTACCTAGTGTGATGGAATTTGACTCGACAAATAGATAGGAGTTTTGTTGTTCACACCTACCATATAGAAACCTTGCTAGGATGCACTTTAGAAGTTTCAAACATCTCAGACCAAAATACGGAAAGGAATAACCTATCAATGTAATAGTCAACAAGCTGCTCCAAAACACCCTCCATACATATCTAACAAAGCAAGTATTTGCCAAGTTATATTACAAGAACGTCCAACAAGCATAGTAGACAAAAGATAATGATCGGTGCCCCATTCCTATCTCTCTAAATCCATTTGCTTGGATATCATTGAGAGGTTATTGGAATGAGCATAAAGAGATAAGTCAAAAGACAAAGATAAAGTAAGAAAACAAGTTGATGTTCTTCAATACCACTAACCAAAAGGAAATATGTTTTTAAGGATAAGAACTGAAACTATTGCCAAAAGATAATTCCCATTGTAGGAAGGATACATCCTAGAACATGTTAGTGGATAGCGGCACATCATTTCATTTATCCAAAGTGTTCTTTCTAATAAATAATTCCCATTGTAGGAAGGATAAATCCTAGGACATGATTTTATCAGATGATTGAAATGTGATTGATTGGATGGTAGGCTATTGACACAAAGAGTTGACCAACTTGTTTATGTACTAACTTAAACCTGAGACTTGATGTTTTGAGTTTTAACTTTTTCACTTGCTAGACTTTGTTTCCAACTATTTCACCAACTAGCTGAGGACCTACTCGGCCATTTATTATGAGTGATGTTTATTGTGGGTGAAAAGAAAGATGACGCAGATGCAGATTTTAAAATATTTGGATGTTTTGGAGTTTTGCAAATGTTTTGGAGGCTTTTCTGCATTTTTGAGATTTTCAAATGTTTAGATGTTTTGGATTTTCCAAATATTTTTTGTCTTTCTAAGATTTTATGATTTTAAAAAAAAAAAAAAAAAAGTTTGGCATTTTTGATGTTTTGTGAATGTTTTTGGATTTTGATATTTTTTTAATGTTTTTGGATTTTTCTATTTTTTTTAATGTTTTTGGATTTTTCGCATGATTTTGATCATTTGGATATGGATATGTGTGATGATATCAATGCTCTATTTAGGACTTTTTTGAAAACTAGGGTTGATTGATTTTATTGATGAATTGATTATGATAACACTGTTGAGGATACACAACAACACAAGGATAGTGTTAAGCAACACAAAGATTGGGATGGATATCCCAAGATGATGACATATTGATTAGATTTGATTGATCAAGAATGATGATGATAACATTGTTGAGGATGCACAACAATGCAAGGATAGTGTTAAGCAACACAAGGATATCCTGAGATGATTTTTTTATTGGATTTGACCAATCAAGATTTTGAAGCTTGGTTTGAAAAAAAAGATGTTTTGGATGATTTGATGTGACATTTGAAGTGCAAATTAGATGCAACTGATATTGATTGTTTGGATTGATGTTCAATGAAAGATGAATATTGATAAGGAATGTCTTCTCATCAAAATATACTATGGGCTAGTGATTTG
>VDFB02029552.1:0-15312 GCA_007258455.2 Sequoia sempervirens | reverse complement strand
TTTCTTCAAACACTTGCCTTACCGCATGACTAGCAATCCCTCTTGTTTCTAGATTGAGACTTTCTGTCGTTTGATTTTCCTCATGACTTCCCACGATTTTTATAATTGTTTCCTCTCTCCTTTGTTCTACCCTTTCTTTTTGCATTAAAAACACTGCCTAATGTGGATGTTCCACATGAGTTTTTCCTATGAATTTCCTCACTAAAAATAACACCAACAACATCATCAAACTTCAATGTATTTGAACCTAAAATGAAATTTAACAGCCATTACCAAGCTATTCCAGCTTTTAGGCAAAGAACACATAATCAAAAGAGCCCTAACTTCTTCATAAAAGTTTACTTTTACATAAGTTAATTGACTGGTGACTATATTAAACTCATTTAAATGATTAGTAACTGACCCACCTTCTACCATTTTCATATTAAATAAACGCTTCATAAGAAATACCTTATTCGAAGCGGAAGGCTTTTCATATAACTTCGCCAGGGTTTCCATCAACTCTTGAGTTGTCTTTGCTGTTGTAATATTAAATGCCACCGATTGTGCCAGGCATAGACGAATACTGCCAAGAGCCTTTCTATCCAAGATCTCCCAGTCCTCATCTGACATTGCTGTAGGTTTCTTGGCTTTCCCTTCCAATGGCCGCCATAAATCCTTCTGATAGAGATAGTCCTCCATCTGCATCTTCCATAACTGATAGTTCTGCCCATTAAACTTCTCAACCTTCTTACCCTCGTCAGCCATTGCTCCCACTCAACCGTGAGACTCCCACTCAACCGTGAGACTTTCCTACAGACGATAATCAAAACACAACTCATTTTGATACCACTTGTTAGGGTTAGAGATGACAGATATCTAATAATTAAATGCAGATTTAAATAATAAACAGAGAAATTAAAATATACATAGAATAAATCATAACATAGAGAATTTAACGTGGTTCACCCAATCTGGGCTACATCCACCAAACCGCAGCCATCCAATACTTTTATTATCCAGTGCAAAACCTATTACAATCTTCGCGAATAATCGCGTTTTTCCTCATACTATAACCCCCATCCCAACCCCTTTTAACAAGCTTTTAGAAGCTTCCAGAATTAGGGTTTTACAAAGTTGGCTTTCTTTTCGAGATTTTTCCTTTTTCGCTGACGACGCGAAAAAAATGGCAAAAATTTTTTTCTGTCAGGCCCCCTAACCCTTGCTTTCTGGGGCAGGACGGGGTGGTACAGATACAATGGGCTATATAGTATAGCATGATCACCACCACATACCAACACACACATGTACTTTCAAATAATCAGATATATTTTGCATTCTAAAAATTCACATACATATATAAAATAAAATTGACTTTAAAGTAGTTCTCACTCTTCATTGAAATATGATATTTTTAAATTTGTAGCAAAACGAGGGTTTGGAAGGCTTTGGAGATTTGGAGCGTGAAGATGATTCTATGCATGGTACATCTGAGGTACAGATTTATAATATTTAAAGTACTTAATACATTCAAACATTGAAGTACATAACTTTAAGATGACTTTAATACATTTAGACATTGTACATTAAATTAATTAATGTACTTTCTTTTGTAGGGAGATGGATTGGGACATGGATTGAGACGAGGATTGAGAGAGGCATTGGGCCACAAATCCAGAGAATTAGGACATGGATCCAGACATGGATTAGGAGAGGGATCGATCCATAGTCATATTAGGCATCCTCTAGTTTGATTTATTTTACATGCAGATACATAATTTTCTATACATTTTTTATTGTGATTTGTCACATTATGGTTCTTAGATGATGATCTTCACATTATATACATTTGACATTATGGTTTCACATTATGGTTCATCTTATTATGTTTTATAGTATATACATTTTACATTATGGTTTCACATTATGGTTCATCTTATTATATTTTACAATATATATATATTTTACATTATGGTTTCACATTATGGTTCATCTTATTATATTTTACAATATATATACATTTTACATTATTGTTTCACAATATGGTTCATCTTATTATGGAAATAGAAATTCTTGAAGCTAATCAAGGATTACAAGATCCATCTTTACAACTTTTCCAAGAAAATAGAAATATAAATATACAACTAACAAGATAAAACAAGATAATTCCACACCCTCCAATGAACATATCAAAGAATCCATATGGACCTAATAATGATCAACATCACCCAATAATGTGTGACCATAAGGCCCACCCCTTTGTACTAGGAGCATATTGATTAGGTAGTCGAACAACACTTGCACAAAATAAAGTGGTTGAATAATCAAACATACTAATTGCATATCATACATGAGCCATCTAATAGAATACACATTGAAAAAATAATATCAAATTTAATGGAGTCCAATAGAAACATTTGGTGTTAACCACTAATAAAACACAAAGTAAATGGTGATAATTGCTAATAACATACAAAGTAAATAATGATAACTACTAATTAAAACATTTGAAATGGTGATAAACACCAATAATCAAATAGTGAAAATGAAAATAAAAATCAATAACATACAATTAGAATGGAAAGGACAACCAATAGTCATGTGAATATATTTATGTACACACATTGGATATAAAAATGTGAATATATCATGATAATGTCTTGAGTCTTAATTATGCTTAGATTTATTTAATCTCATTTTAAATTATATTTTTATATTTTATCCATTCTCAATATCCTCTAGTTTACCATTCAAATTTGAATGGAAATAAAATTTTACTCTACTCCTAACTCTAGAGTTAAATCCTAACACCAAAATGTCCAAAGTGATTAAAATATTGTGACACATAAATTGAGGTAAAAAACAAAGAAACTCATGCAAAAGATAGATGCATTTCCATAAGGAGAATTCTCATCCTACAAAAAAAAAGGTTTAATATGGTCTACAACTCAATTTTGATATTTACAAAAAAAACCATAGAAACTTCCCAAAAAACATCATTAATGAATTTTCAAAAAAAATCAATGTTAAAAATAAATAAAAAATAAAATGGAATATACCCTTTTGAGAACTCAAATTAGGAGATTACTCAAGTTTCAAATGGTAATGATTTAGCAAAAAAATTCCATATATCTAGCATAAAATGTAATTTTCCAATTCTAAAAACTTACAAATATAAATTTCACATAGATCTCTTGATTCAAACTTAGCATACTAGAAATGGAAAGACATACAATATCCTTAGGTGAAGGATGAAATTTAATATGAAAACTATCTAAGCATGTTCGTATAAAACAAAATAGAATAGTACATTCACAAATCAAAACCCTTAACAACAAAGATTATCCTTCTTGAAAGTAATGTACGTAATCCTTTGGCAACCCTCTTTTAGATCCAACCTAAATATCCTAATCCACAAGAAATTTGTAAACAATAATTTTGCAAAATAATAGTGTACACCATGGAGGAGAGGGAAGAGAGAAATAGGGAAAATGAACAAGTTATTTTTCTCATCCAAAATAGTTATTTTCCACAATTAAGACACTAATTTTTAGTGATATCACAATGAAGACACTATCTAATGTGTTACACATTCATGGTACTTCTTAATCTAATTATACCATGAATTTTGATCATATAAATGAATTACTTGATATGCCTTGATGTTTTGACATCAAAGATCAGATCACATCTAGGTGAGAAAGGATAGACAACATTGAAGAATAAATATATAGGTGAGATTGTGTGTTTTATAATCAAAATAAAGTTAAATTCTCATAGAAAAATAGATTTTAGAGTTAATTTTGAATAATTTTGTGCAAACATAATTGGATTGTAATTTAATAGAAATTTTCAATGAAGTTTTGGAATATGCATAATGTGTTGAAATTTAAAAATTAATGAAATTTAAAATATGTATGTACTTAATATTTGTTAAATCTTACCATCCTAAGCTAACTGCAAAATGCCTAAAATTTTAAAAACAAATGTAGGATTAAAATACAATAGATTATGATAGAAATGATGTAAGATCCCAAATAATCACCACCATTTTATGTCCTACATACATAGATTTAGTCAAATTCTTATAGCACCAAAATGTTGGATTCTAGAAGTACAACCACAATTAAAATCTATAGACTATCATGAAATTTCTCCTAAAACTTGAAGGCTATATGATTTGTAAGAATGTGGGAGAAATAAAATGGACTCTTTAATATAAATTTTAATAAATATTTATAGGAAAATAAGATCACAAAAAGAAAGCTTCATGGGATACTATTGATTGGAATTATTTGAATTCAACATTTTATTTTTTTTCAAATTTAGGTCCAAATGTTTTATTTTTATTCAAGGGTTAAATGCTTTTGACCCGGAGCTATGAACCGGTGAGGTCACAAATGGGGGACCTCATCCCCAAATGTTACATGTATGTATTGTCATAGGAAATATATATGTACAAAAATATCTTAAAGTTCTTGGTACATATAATCTGGATCCTCTCTATCTTTTATTATCTCTAAAATATTTTTATGGTCTTCAATAGGAAACCTCCACCTTTGTTTGGCACGCCCTCTTTTTGGTAGAGTTTCAAGATTCAATCTTGTTGCTATAACTAAATGACTATAATGTAAAACCTTTTGGCCTGGTATATAATCAATAAATGTAATGCCATTTGTATCTATCTTTGTTTGTTGATAGTATGTGCCTTCAACAACCACTGATCCAGTAGGATAATCTTGTCCATCACCATCTATCATTGATTCTGATGATTTGCATTTTGGTTGTGTACATCTTACTAGATAGTAATCTACACCTTCTATATTGTCAGGATCTACAGGAACAACAAAATATCTCCTGTACACACCACGTAGTAAACCATGCTCAACTTAGGTAGAATATAAATTATCAATTGTTAGAAATAAAGTTCAATTTAAAAATTTAAAATTTACATGTAACAACTAAATCTGATACACATTCGTAATCAACTGAATATAGAGGATCATAGATATCTACAATGTCATTATCTTCAAAAGGGTTTGATGTGTCCACTAATTATTTTGTTTCCCATTGTGAATCATAACCATCTCCAATATTCTCACATTGTAGAGTATTTACATTGTTCTCAATGCAATCAATGGAAAAACATGATTTTTCTCACTTGAATTACTAGAGGCCTACTATGTCCTAATGTCATGATTTGATGAAAACCTCTAATACCACTAATTGTTTGACAATTAGTAAGAGTTGATCGATCAATATCTATAAATTTCAAATGTATCCAATTAAAAATTGTATAAAATTTAAAATTCAATTCATGTACACATTGAAATTCATAAAAAAAAATTCATTTATGTACCTTTAACTTCCCAAAAAATATCATGTGTTGTATATTGAGTCATGGAAAACAAAATGAATTTTGTGCCATTCAACAATTTCATATGCATTCTTATGGCATTACCTACAAGTTCATGTTGGTAAAATGTCAAGTTAAGAGGTTTTGTAGTTGAAAGGAAAACATGGATCTCAAAAAACATAATTAGATTTTTTCTAAAAAATCCATATGGTGTTACCTGCAAGTTTGTGTTGGTGAAGTGCACGCTTCACACATGCTCCAACTCCATCATGCTCTCCTTTTCCATGTCCACTCTCATAGAAATTTCACAAAAAATTTATGTCATGTCTAATATGTTGTTGGCTTAACCAATTAAAAGCTTTTGTAGACTTAAATTGTCCCATGACATTACAACCAATTTATTTTAAAACCAAGATAGTAAAAATAAACTATATGTGTACAACTAATTAAGTTTGAACAAGTTAAGTAAAAAAATAAACATATAATTTCAAAAAAAATCAACACTTACCAGCACATCCTAACTATATCCAGTGTTGTGAAGCATCTATTTGACATCGTCTTAGGTCTTCAAAAAACATTGCAAAACAATGGGCTACATAGCTTCTATCATGACCTGTATCATCACAAATATAAAAGTGAACCTATTTGATGATAATTCATTCATCTTTGCTACTTTGTAGACCATCCACATGTTCTTCGACATGCCTATAACAAACTTGTTCAAATATTGCAACTTGCTCTAAATGATAATATTGGTTTTGGATCTCACTTTGAGGAATAAATGTATAGTTCTTAGAGAATTCAACAATAAGGAGAATACAACCCACTGGAAAGCAATTCTTTGAGTCACAAATTGCTTA
Organism: Sequoia sempervirens; assembly: GCA_007258455.2. Taxonomy (NCBI): domain Eukaryota; kingdom Viridiplantae; phylum Streptophyta; class Pinopsida; order Cupressales; family Cupressaceae; genus Sequoia; species Sequoia sempervirens. The sequence continues at coordinate 9,117 of VDFB02029552.1, read as the reverse complement.
GCTTTCCATCTAGCACCATGAAAATGTTGAATATGTGGATATATGATATTGCAAAATTTGTTCATAAACTCATTGTAAGACAACTAACTCTCTTTGAGAACAATTTTTCTGGTCTCAACTCCTGGCTTTGTTGAGTATTTCTCATATTCAAATCTCTTCCACATAACTTGCATTGAATGCTCAATATTGCCAACCTGTAAAAGTTTCTTCAAATTTCCACATTCATTACATATATTTTTTATACATTGTGCTTTAAATTCATTTGAATCTTCTATTTTTCAAATAGAAGAGACTTCAAAAATTGTGTTGTACTTCTAGGTATGACTATTTTTGGATTGATAACTGCCATAGCTTTTCTGTATGTCTAAAGGTGTAGATCAAATTCAACATGATTTCAACAACAACAAGTCTCACGTATCTTATTTATACATACAAAACTTGGTCATAGTCTCTCAAACATCCTTTGACAAATCTTTACATTTGAAAATTCTTGCTTGAATGCTTAAAAAAACTCACTTTGAGTTGTATCTATAAAATGTTTCGGATGTGAAATTATTTTACCATCTGCACCTTTTATTTTTATAGTGTCCCTTCTATTTAAAGAAACACGAGAGTGGTTGGTCCAACATTCAATCACCTATTCCTTTACATCTTTTGAGATTTTATCTTTTTGGGGAACCCTGCAAATATTTACCCAATTATTCTCAACATTTCCATCCAATCTATTTCTCTTTTTGATATATCTTTGAACAGTTCTCTTAGAAACATTGATTAATTCAGAAACTGCTTTAACTTGTCTTCTGTGTGATAATTTATTACTAGAAATTACCATCTTCAATGCTCTACATGTAACACTTAAATCAATAGCTTGACTCTTGCTTTCAATAGAATTCAATGCTTCTTGTAGGTTTTCAACTATTGTGTTCTTTACTAATCCTGATGACTTTATTTTATTATCAACCCCTAACAACTCCAAAATAGGGGTCATTTCTTTCCTCCTAAACAAATTTGTAAATAAATGTGCTCTTGATCCAACTATAGACTTTTCTTCAAAATATTCATCCCATATTCTTTTGCAGTGTAATTTTATTGTGCTTTTAGGTAACATTTCTTCAAATGAAATACTATTAAAAAGGGATTCGTCATCCATCTCTATAAGATTTTCCATACCAAGGAAAATATTTCTATGACCACCTTCAATTTGTCTTGGTACGTGTACTCCTTGGTCATCATCAATTTCCATGGGTTATTCTTCAGAAGATTTTGTTTCATCCACATTTCTACTATCCCTTTTTCGATCATACAACCTTGTTCTTGTGTTTTTATTCCCTATCACCAATTTCTTAGGTTTGAATTCTCTTGCATACACAAAAATAACGTGCATTCAAAATTTTTGATGTTTGTATTGGATAAAGTGTCCCCTAATATCATGGAGTTATGACTATTTTTTATAGTGAAAAAAACATGTAAACCCATCATTATGTAAGTGGAAATTGTTGTCTGGAATTTTCTCCTCTATGAGAAAGCCTAATTTGATCAAAATGGACGATCCTAGTTGATAGGATATTATGGCCTTATCATTCGTCGTGCTTAGATCTTCTTGATCATTTGGGATAGAAATTTGATCCATGGTAGCTTTTGTATGTTCTTTAACTAGAAGTATTGTTGTGGGTTACATTTGACCACCTCTATAAGATGTTTACTAAATCTATTATCGTTAATAGCTTCGTTTATAGTGGATTGGGTTATTTCTTCATCCTCAATTTCACTTGTTTTACTAGTTGCAACACTAATGTGATCTTCCCCATCAAAGTCTTTTCCCCAGGGTTCCCTTATTCTTCAAACATTTTTTCTCTTGTTCTGATCTTCAATATAAGGTAAGATTATGTATGAGACCTAAAACTAGGAAGCAATAAAAGGATGTGATTCTAAGATGGGATATTAAAATGGTATGGTACAATATGACAAGCTAAGAATGCAAGAGCTCAAAGGAAACTCTAGGTCCAAAGTTGTTTATGATGTAAAGAATTTACTTGTGTTATGATGGATACACATAAGGACCAATGGTCAAGAGAGGGTGTGTAGGAGATGATGGACTCCAAAAGGATTTCCCTACTAAAGGATAATGGTATATTCCATAACTTAAGGATGATGAACCTCAAGTGATGCGGGTGATAGATAGCCAATGGTTTGACTTCAAGACCTAGGCAGAGAAGTCTAAGTGCAAGCTAAAGGTTTGTTTGAGCAATAGTGGATATGCAAGGGTGGAGGATATGAAAGGACTAGGTGGAATGCAAGGATTGAAAGATTAGAACTGAAGGATTGGTAGCCCCAAGAATTCTAAGTGATAGGTTCATTTTGGATGTTTTTGTTGTTTGACATTTTGGGGTTTTGCAAGGTTTAATGTGTTGCAAATTACTAGGTGTGATGTTTGTTTCAGGTCTATTTTTTATCACACATGCAAGACATAGTAGACAAAAAAAATTATTTTAACAATACAAGTACAAATCCTAAGGTTGGCAAGGACTATGTTCACTGGATTCCACGTGGGTTTCCCCAACCACACATATTCTTAGTGAGTGACTTAGAAGCTTGGCCACACTGGATCCCCTCCATGACACTCAGTTCTCAAGTCAACCAAGCTTCAAGCCCTCATGAATCTCCCATGACAAACTCTTCACCTCTACTAAGAACTGTGAGAATGTGGATGCCTTGGCAATGACTGTTGCTACACCAACAAATAGAAAAGGATTTTGGAAACTACAAACAAGAGATGTCTAGTAAGGGAATTCGTTTGAATGCTTATAATACATGTCAAAAGATTAGCTTTGATAAGGAGGATTCTCAGCCTGGAGAGGTTACACTCTACAGGGTTTATGGGGATTCACTTGTCTGTATCACACATCCGCACTCGTGGTAATTGAATTTTCCTCAAGCACCCATTTTATATACCGGCTGGAAGTATCTTGGCTTTAGCCTATTACCGGTTGGGTTGTTCCCTTTGGGTGAGTACTTTTTCCCACCAAGGTAGGCACCTCTAAAGGATTAAACATAGATGATGGGTTTGGTTTTTGATCACCAAGTTTGCATAGGGTGAGAGCATACTCCCTACCATCTCAAGCATAACAAACAGTGTTCATTCATCCCATAGTTAAATCTATATGGCAGAAGACAATTGTTCATTTTAATGCACCAATTGAAATGTGTTCTAAGCTAAAAGACAATTATTTTCAAAAATAAAAAAGTCTTTGGCCAAATGTCTTGCAAAACCACAAATTAGTAGTTTTTCAATATTAGTCTTTGATAGTCGAAAACTACACCACTTGTTAGTCCAAGCATTAGCTACAAAAATTCATAGTAAAGCACAATGAAAATATAAGCATGAACACAAAATGAAATGTATAGACATCAAGAACAAAAAATTTTGCGGACTTATCCATTAACCTTGTGACAAATGAAAATGCAAAAAAGTAAAAGTTGTTCAGTATTAAAATAGTTATTTAAGAGCAAAAGTAAATCATAATAGAAATAGTTCATTAAAAGTGGATTAAAATGGAAAAAGTAAAAAAAAAAAGACTAGTAAAAGCTAACTTAAATAGTTATTTCAAAAAAAACTGGATGAAAAACTGGAAAAATAAAAAAAACATATATTAAAAAAAAAAAAAGATCGTCCATTTTAACAATCGACGAAACTAGAAAGAAATTTGATGAAAATGGAAACAATTAAAAAATAAAATTCAAATAAATCATAGTTTCACTTGAATACCATTTGGTCGACCACTATTCGGCCGGATATTATTCAACTGAACACCATTCAGCCGATTGGGATTCAATTGAATCTAGCTTGGCCGAATCTATCCACATGGTAGGTGAAATGGCAAAAAACTCACCATTTTATCAAATGTCTAGAAATTTTCAACTTCTATTGAATATTTCTTCAATCAATTTTTAAAAAATAAAAAAAATAAAAAACACCCTTTTGTAGAGCTCATAGTGTTGAATCCAAATATATATATATATATATACATATATATAGATTAATTTTAGTATATAAATATTTGAAAATATTGCAAGTAGGTTGTTCAATGTAAAAAGGAGGCTTAGTTGAAATTAAATAAAAAATAGTAAATCATCATAAAACAAATTGCAAAATATATGATGCCCTAGAGAAAAGAATCCTCTTCAAAAGGGTTTTTTTTGTTTTTGAAAATGAAAAAAATAAACAATAGTTGAGGTCAATTGAAAACTACCAAATTCGGATAATTTTGACTTTAAAATGTTATTACGAGAAAAATATACATCAAAATTTCTTTTTTTTCCCCATGCCCTAGATATTGAAATCAGCTATCTGGGAAAAAAAATTAGGAGAAATGAAATTTTTTCTCTGTATGTTTCTTGACGTCACTCATGAACATCACTTTTTTTTGAAATTTCATCATAAAAATATCTACTTTAAATTGATAAAAATATATCAAATTTTCTTTTTAAAATTTGAAAATTATAGGAATAAACTTCAACAAAAGTTCTACATTTTATTAGTTTACATCATTTTGAAATTCAAAACATAAATACCACTTTTATGTGGTTGAAGTTGAGAACTTTTTCTTATGTTGGCCAATTCCTTTATAAAGTGTGACACACGTTTGTACTTTTACCCCAAATGATGAATAGATAAAGAATCAGGTTGAATTTGGATTTTTTCTATTTCAATCTTATCAAGAAGGTTTCTAATACACACTTTAAGGGCCAAGCCATTGTCAACAAGAGTTATCTTTACCACTATTCGATTAACGTGAACTATTATCATGAAAGCTTCATTTTTTTTCCTTTTCTAACAAGGGTAACTCATCTTGATGGAAGGTAATGTCTAAGTTTCAACTAGAGTTATATCTTGAATTTGGGTTGCCACATCATTTGATTGCACACTAGGAATAGTAGGAACCTTTTGTAAAGTGCTTTGAAGCATGTTATAATAAATAGGTGAAACTTGAATAAGGTCCCATAAGGATATCTTAGCAAAAGTATTTTTAATTTGTTGAAAAAGATCATACTCCTTTCCACATTTTAAAGGAAAATAGGGAGGACTAGGTAGGATAGGGTTAGGTAATGGGAGGGATGTTGGAGTTTCTTGTCTTTGTTTTGGATTGTTCCTAGTGTTATATGTATGATAAATGGTATTGCAACTCAGTTTTTGTGAAACATTATCAAGTTGCCTTTTAGGTGGTTCTAAGATAAGCACGGGTTTATTTTGAACTTGTGGTTTTTGTGAGGGTGGATAAATGATAATTTTAGGTGCAAGAGAGTACGTCAAGGAATATTTAATGTGCATAACCTCAGAAGACTTATCCTTATTTTCATGATCTCTTAGTGAACGAGATTCTAATATGACTTCATCATCTTAATCTAATGAATCCTTTTCATTATTGTTTGAAAAACATGTGTCAATGTTCTCACTTTCTCCCATCATGATATCTTCCCTAGTAGGAGATTTTTAGGAGAGCTACAAACTAGATGTCGATGACATTCAAAGGTTGATTCTTCTAAAATAACATCATCACAAGTAAGGGAGTTATCAATGGTTATATTTTATTTCTTATTAAGGATGGTATTCTCTTGTTCAATAATGTTTTTGCAAGTGGAAGAGAGAAACCTGGGATTTTCATGGCTCTCATCAATTGGATTTGCTAACATCAAGATATTTTTTTTACCAATAGAAGCAATATTAGAAGGCCTAATTTAATTGTTATGATTATTCATGATTTCATCCTCTTTCTCTAAGGTATCATTCTCTTGTGCCATAATATCTACCCTAGTAGGGAAGCTTTTAAGATTTTCATCACATTCCATGGATAGATTTTGTAAATTAGCTTCATCACAAATAGGGGAGGCATCAAGAGAAGAACAACTATGAGTTTCATGCTTACTAATGATTAAAATTTTTCATTCAAATAGATCTTTCCAAATGGTAGGATCATTAGGGAAGGGCGGAACCATATTCTCATGAATCTCAATAAGTATATATTCTAATACCAAATGATCATCTTCACATCTAGGAGGGATACTAGGAGAAGGAAAAATTTGATTGTCATGGTTACCTAAAACTACATCTTGATGTCCTATAATGTCTTCCCAAGTAGGAGAGATAGGATTGTCATAGATCTCAATCATTGGATCTCTTAACACTAACATATCCTCCTCACGAATGTGATTTTCATGATTGTCCATGATTTTATCTTCTTTCACTAAAGCATTCTCACAAGGGAGTTTTTGGGAGATGAATGAAGACTATGTAAATTAATGTTCAATGATCTCGTCTTCTTGCTTCATAATATCTTCCCAAGGGGGGGGAGGAGAGGGTGATCCCACAATAGTGGTTTACAATTTTTGGCCAAACTGGACACTAAAATAATTTTTTTAACTAAATATTTACTTTCGGGCACCTATAGTGGCTAAACCGTGAGGAATTTGAAGATGATGCAAACAAGAGTTTCATGAAATTTTTTCTATAGATTATAAATATATTTTTTTCAAATTTTTTGGAATCAGATTGCACTTCTTTTTCCATCTCCCTTGAAAACTAGTTTTTTTCATAAAACAACATTTTAAAAAAGTGACACTCATCGTATAATGCATAACTATTTTTCCATGAAGGAAAAAAATCTAATTCTTTCGAATTTAGATTCATGACTCTGATATCTAGTGCTTCCACTTGGTTAGATAGGTTTTTATTGAATATTTTTCCTTGAATAAAGTTTTGAAGTTAAACCAATTATAATTCAGACATAGCGTGACCATATAACACGTAACTTTTTTTTTATCTAACAAAATTCAATTTTTTTCTTTGTTGGGTCAAGGACTTCAATATCTAGTGCACTCATATTTTTTTATTTTTTTATTTTTATAATATGTTATTTTTCCACATGTGGAGAACAAAGAGCTTAAATGAATTCATTTTATTCCCAAAAGGTAAATCAAAGTGGTTTTATTAGCATTGATAGGGTGTAAAGGAGACTCCGTTATAGGTATGGTTTAAAACTAGCAAGCTTCTATCCAAGGGGGTTTGATTTAAGGTAGTTTGATCAAACCCTCCTCAATTGGAAAGCTTTAAATGGAAATTTTTAAGGATTAAATCATTATATTTTCTAAAAATATGTGATTTTAGCAAAAATCAGATCCTCCCAGAAATTGTAAACCAGCTTTGTGGGATCACCCAAGACTTTTATGATTCTAAATGATTGCATCTTCTTTCACAAAGATACCTTTGTCACATATAGGAGAGGTTTCAGGAGAAAAAAAATTATGATTTTCATGATTTCCTACACTTGCATCCTCTTGTGTTATGACATTCTTACAAATCTGATAGATACTAGGAGGGTAGCCAACATGCTTGTCAAAGATTTTATTTATTTTTCCTAGATTAAATGATCATGAATAGGTAAAATATATTCATAAAAGCCATGTGATACTCAATGACCACTAAATGATTGAAAATAAAACACGATATCATGAAAAAGTAAATTATGCAATTTACATATTCTAAACAAGGTAATTTATTGATTACACTATGCTCCAAACCAAAAATGAAATGTTGTAAATACAATTTTGAATTTTGAGAATGCACTAAATGAAGAAAATTAATCTAGATTCAATGAATTTAATGAAATAGAAAATCAAAAAAATGAAACATAAACGTAATAACAACAAATAGAAGCATAAAATAGATATTTCAGATTCCAGAGAATGTAGTTTTAGATCTGATCAAGGACTCATTTTCCACTTTGGGTGAATGGTTCCTAGATTAGATTTTTTTAATTGTTTTTGATTGATTTTTAAGCCATTTTCAATGAGTTTTAGTTTTAGGTCTGGAACAGTAACTTTCAGTGTCAAATTTTTGGAAATTTTTTGAGAAATGCAAGTTGAAATAATAAATGATGAATGTAAAACCTAGTTTGATATAATTTTTTTCATTTTCAAATGAAAATTTATGTGATGTAAATGATATGCAAGATGATAATTTTTTTTATTTTTTTTTAGATTTAAATAATGCAAAAAAATGAAATTTTAAAACCATAGATGAGATGGAAGTTTGAATACAAAGTAGGACACCCTAAATGAGATATAATTCAATGCAAATTAATGCAATATATAACCTAGGATGCAAGGAAAGACTTAAAATGAGAAAACTACAATGTTCAATATGTCAAGTTCACCATTATGTTTCAAAATGAATTGATCAAGATGATGAATCTCTTATTTTTTCTATGAAACATACAATTATGTATACGGTATGATAACAATTAGAAATCAATCCTAACTATTATAGAAAAAATAAGGGACGTTTTGAGAGGTTGGGACAATGTGTACCTTGCTAAAAAGGTGTTGTTTCAGGGCCCACTAAGGACTCTTTTTCCCAAGGTGGTAAATGGGCCCCTATTAGGTTTTCTAGAAAGTGCTTTCTAGGTTTTGTTCCTCTCAGTATACAACTCTAGATTCAATATGTTCACTGCTTTAGGCCTCACTGAGGACTTATTCACTTTTAGTGGTGAATGGGTCCATGTTAGGGTTTCAAAAATTAATTTATGGGTTCTGTTCTTGAATGTCTACACTCCCAAATCCTAGGTTTTTAGCCCCTGAAAGTTTGAAACAAATATTGTAGAGGACTTTTTGTGATCTTGCAATGTATATGACAACTTTTACAACTTTTCAACTTTGACAACTTTTCTCCAAATATTTCTCTTCAACCTAAAACTTATAACACATTCAAGAGGAGGAAAAACTTGTTGATTGTTAGAGGATAGGTGTTTTCCTTGGTCAAATCCCATTTAGGTAATTAAACCTTATGATGAAACAATGAAATAAGGACATGAAACATGAAACATGCAATAATGATACCTTGGATGATGTCTTGGAATGTAAATTAGCAATCTAACATGAAGTGGCCATGAAGAATGTATATCTTGATCTTGAATTAGATAAGAAACAATGGGGTGGACCCAAAAAATAGTTTACAATTCCATTGAGGAAGGAAAAGTTCATTTTCTGATGGAGAACACTTTAGGTGGTTTGCTAGAATTAGGATGGTTTGTTAGAACCACCTAAAGGGTTCGATAGAATGAG
>VDFB02029551.1:0-17864 GCA_007258455.2 Sequoia sempervirens | reverse complement strand
GAGGTCTCACCGATGAGGTTAGGTCTCGTCGAAGTGAGGCAGCGTTGGAAAAGGAAATGAGCTTGGATGAAGGGTCTGGCCAAAGATAAAAGTCTCGCTGACAATCATTCACTAGGACATCATCAGGTGAGGTTTCGCTAAAACTAGGTGGCTTCAGTGTAACGTCTCGCTGATGAGGGGGAGTCTCACCAAAGCATATGGAAGTCTTGGTGAAGCAACTATCATCGACAAGATGTCTCGCTGACCCAGCGAAGTCTCACCGAAGCGGGATGCCTTCAATGTATGTGTGGGGGCTTCGCTAAGAGGTCTCACTAATGGGGTGAGGTCTCGCTGAAGTGAGGCAGCATCAGCAAAGGAAATGAGCTTCAATGAAGGGTCTGGCCGAAGACAAAAGTCTCGCCGACAATCATTCACAAGGCCATCAGTGGGGAGGAAAATATATTGCCTTCGAAAAAAGGGTCTAGTCGAAGAGGAAAGGTTTTTCCAAGGATTCATGGCTCGGCATAATGTCTTGGCAACTATTAGGGTCTCGGCGAAAGCTTGTGCCTTTACTATGATGTCTCCTTGACTGAGGGTGGTCTCGCTGAAACAAAAGGGCTCGACGGAATGTTTGGTGCTCGGTGTAAGGTCTTGCCGAAATAGAAAGGGACATCTATAAGACTCTTGCCACTTGCCATAAAGTCTCACTGACCAAGCGATGCCTCCCCAAAATGAGGTACGCTCTCAGCAAAGGAAAGTAGAGTCACCATGATGTCTCAGAGAAAGCATGAGGTCCTACCGAAGAATGATAGGTCTTAGTATAGTGTCTTACCGTTTCCCATGAAGTCTCACCAACACATGGGTGTCTCGCCGACGGAGGAGTGTAGTGGTATAATGATGAGGGCCCGCCGTGAGGTCTCCCTGAATGTGAATGGTCTTGCCAATGGTCTAGGTGATAGCCACTATGGATGTCAATATGACTGTTGTAGCTCGATGTGAAGTCTCACCGACGGTTGTATTCTATGTCGATGCTTTTGTAGAGTATAATCGCATTGGTGAGACACAATAATGTCTCATTGACATGCGATTCATTTTGAACGACCTTTGACCATTTGGTGATCCCATGTAACATTTGCTCAACCAATCAGGCGAAGCTACAAGAAAGTTGTGGTAGTTTGACCCATGTGCAGAAGATCAACAGAACATAAGCGATGTGGATCTGCTCTGAGAATAAAGTGATGGATCAGTTCAATATTCAAGAGGTGTCATCGGTAAACAAAAGGGCAGAGACCGATAGGAACAACTGGGATGTCAACTGGCAAGGAGTGGGTGACATTAATGATAAGAACTTCAAAGCATTCTAGCAGCTCTTCACGGAGGCCAGAAGTAAATGCGTTGCAAAATATCAAGGAGGCCATTCCTGAAGGGCGATCTTTCACACCGACATGGACAGTAGGGATACACTTGAATGCAGCATTAACATCATTCGAAAAGATCTAGGGGCAGATTTTTTCTGAAAGGCTGATATTTTGTAAGCCCTAGGGGTTCGACATCTTTTGTATATATGGCATTTTTGCCTCTTTTGTAGTCAGTTCTTACTTGCATATTTTTTGCTTTGTGACTTCTGATAGTCCTTAGAGGAGAATACTGAGTTTTGTAACTCATTTATAGACATTGTATGTATAGTTTCACCTTTGGAGATCAATAAAGAAAGCAACTTCTGCCTTCTCAGTTATCTGTTTCATTGAGTGTGTTGAATGATTGATAAATTTACACGTGAGTTTCTCTTATTCCTTGTTAATTGTCTCATTAATAGCACTCTTAAGCAGAGGAGATGTGTGTATTGCAGGTTATAGGTCATGTTAGTGATGCAAATAGTTTTTAGTTGTGAAGAGAATTTATCATCCTTCTAGGATTGTATGTATCGTAGCTTTCTTATGAAACATTTATGCAATATCATATGAGTATTGAGTTGTCCATATTAGCTTTTGCTAGTTGATTGAAATTGTGTGTTAGGCAGTTGTTCATGTTTGAACAAATTTGGTGTATCACCATAGGAGTAGTTTCCAGTTTATGTATTCCTTCCCCCTTTATCTCAGAAAGATTAGTAGTTTAGGTGATAACACAAAGGAAGCCAACCTTCTCCGGAGGTTCATTTCAACTTTAGGTAACCCACAGCCATGAAATGATACTATGTTTCTCTAGAAAGCTCATTTTTCATAACTTTGTATAGGGTGCATGTCTAGGAGATAACAATACCAATTGTTACATTGGTGGTTGTTGTTGCACCAAAAGATCGACCTTTCAATGCCCAAAACAACCAACAAATTTATGTAAGATCCATAGGAGGTGGTTAAGCCATGTCACAAACCCAAGCACCATACTGGACAAGGAAGACCAAGGGACACACCATCTTGCAAGAGTGACAAGTGTCAACGTGAGAGGGGATGAGAGGAAAGAGGTTACTTTACAATTACCATGGGAGTATGGGAAAGATCTCCCTCATAAAAGGGGTTTCTTGTCCAATATTCCCAAATAATTGGGAAGATGTGATAAGAAGAATTAAAAAGTTCCTTTTTAATGTATAGGGGGGAACAAAAGGAATTGAAAATTCCTTGAGGGTATGGGTCACTTCTCCAAAATGAGAAAGCATTAATGAAGGGTTGACCAAGGAGGAGTGCCATAAATGGCAAGTAGATTGGGTTTTTTCAATCATAGGATTAGATTGTCCAAGCAAGGTGGTTAGGTGAGGGATTAGGCTAGTGGAGGAGGATTAGGAGGCCACTTGTAAAATTTGGAGGATGTGACACCTTCTAATCATGGATTAAGAATGTGCACATCCTAATGATATGATTAGGAAAGTGGATTAGGATTAAGGAAGAATTATGTAGGATTTGACAAGGTGAGAGAAAGTGGATGAATTAAAAAAAAATAGTTCATGTGAGATATGTGAGTCCTAAATTAAATAAATTGGTATATTTATTTAATTTAGAGAGGAAGGGTTTAAAGAGGTAAAGAATTTAATTAACTAGTTAAATATCTTAAGAATTTAGAGGGCTTTAGGAAAATTATCGATATTAATTAAATAATAGTAGTATTATTTAATTAATGTGGATAAGAAGGAATGATAGATGAAATAAGGATAAATTTGACCAAATGCAAGTGGTCAAATTTAGGTGTCTACAATAATATTTATTGGTAAATGATGCGATAAATTTTAAATGTGATTAATGATTAATTGATGATAAGGTAAATGTTAATACTATAATGATAATTAATGAATTATTAATGGTATAATTAATATTTGATGTTTAGAGAATACTATTCATGCTTACAAAAGAAATAAAGAAAAACATAAAGGCTAACTCATTTTTCAGAGATATTAGAGGTTCAAGAATTTAAAAATTTCATGAACCTCCAACATAGCTCAAGACTGAAGAAAAGTTCTAAAACTAGAAAGGAAGAGATGGAAGATGCAAATGAGAAGGCATCAGTGATTTTAGAGTTTTAAGAATCTCTTGAACCTTTGGTGCTCAAGTGCTTAAATTTTGGTTATGGTTAGCCTGGCCTTAGGTAACCCTTACCAAAAGCTATAATTTGAGATAGCACAAGTAGGTTTTTCCTTTGTCAAATTTTTTTCCCTATGTGTGAACTTCATCCAAAATTGAGGTGGAATTAACCCATCATTTTAGTATGCTTTTAGAGGGGATACTTCTAATAAAATATTCTAGTAAAGTAAAATTTTCAAGCTTCTTACATAAACTATCAAAATCATGAACTGGTAATAAAATATTTGAAATAGAAAATTAACCTCATAAATATTGTTTAGAATAAACTTGTTAAGCTACTTCAATAATATCATCATCATCCATATCTAGGTCTACAATCCTTACAATAATTGCTAGGCCACAAAGAGTGGTGGATGTTTAAATTATTTTAAAAATTATTGGAAGGGGGAGGATAGCCTAAACAATAGCAATGAATGTAGCAATTATTTTCCAATAAATTTTCAAGTGCTCTATCAAAATCATGAACTAGTAATAAAATATTTCAAACAGAAAATTAATCTCATGGAATATATTTATATAATTATTTTTAGAATAAACAGTGTGAAGTTACTTCAACAATACTATTGCTGTCCATGTCTAAGCCTATAATCCTTACAATAATTGCTAAGCGAAAAAGAAGGCTAGCCATTTAAATTATTTTAAAAGTCGTTGGAAGGTGGAAAACCTAAAATTCAGTGATGGATGTAGCAATTATTTTTCAATAAGTTTACAAACCCCTTACATTCATTATCAAAATCATAAAATGCTAAAATATATTTCAAACATAAAATTAACTTCGTTAAAATATTTTTAAAATAGACTTGTGAAGTTACTTCAATAATACTATTGCCATCCATGCGCACTCCTATAATCTTGATAATAATTGTTAAGCCACAGAAAATGGCGACCATTTAAATTGTTTCAAAAATCCTTGGAAGAGGGAAGAAAGCCTAAAAACCAGGGATAAATACAACAATGGCTTTTCAATGAAATATAGGAGAAAGTGAAAGAACGAAGAACTCTAATCACTGTACTAATTAATAGCATTGTTTGAAAATAAGTACTGTTGGGCTTTCAGTAGTACAATATTTTGTTTTATTGCCTGCCATAGATGATAGATTCCTCCCTTCATGTCAAGCTATACGTGATGTAACAAAAAATCAATCTTTCATTTCTCAAATGGTGACCAAATCGACATCTCAACTCTTATACGATGAAAAGCTAGTCTGTGATAGATGTCACATTCTCCTGAGAAAACAATGCGTACAGGTGATACAACCAACCCGCAGTACAAACAAATGTCCGCCCACACATTAGTTTCTTGCTTGGACCTGTTTTTGCAGCTTTATACTGTTACCATACCTTATATTTTGCTTAATCCATATAGAGAACTGTTGGTATCATTTAATACTGCTGGTAATAGAATCTCTTTTCATCTGGTATCTTCCGTATTGAGCCATCTAAGATTTGTCAAACGTGTATGGATTGTTTAAGATTTGAAGCAGGATTCTTTCTTACATGCTGTCAGATTTTTATTTACACACATTCTCACATCTTTTATATATCTTAACATTTATCGATATTCTCAAGTATTTTTATTTGTACATTTTTCGTGAATTTATTCTTTTGTACCTTGATTATGCCATTTTTTTTGTCTTAATGGTAAAAAAGTAACTGTGTTTTTCTTTTTCGTCGCTTTTGAACCATAATTTATACAACTTTTGATATTCGTTGCAAGTACAACACTGATCTTGCAACTAATTTGCTCTCAGAATTTGACACGTTGATCCATTACGCAAAATCAACCCTACATCTGCAGATTTGACTTCTAACATTTTTTAAATTGAAATTGAAATTTTAGTTGACTCCTACCGATTCCTTTCCTACCAGATCCAGCTAAACACATGTTTGCATAATTTATTGCTATGTAATTATATTTAAAGGAATTCAATTGAATTCATTTGATAATCTAAATTTTTTCTTTGAATATCATTTAGATTATAAGGAATAATACTTCCATTTGATACACTAGAAAATGAATCTAGATCTACACATTCATCTAGAACCATTTGCATGACTAATACTAGTCGTCTTTGATTTGCATAGTTTTATAAGGTTTAGCTTAGAAGAGCATATCTGCTAGCAACATTATTGTCAAGCATTGAAAGGTATTTATAAATAATGTGACCCTTTTGAGTAGAACAAAAGGAAAACTAGACAAAGACAAACTAGAGTAGAGTAGAGGTGCATATTGAGTAGGATCAAGTCCACACAACAAATGATGAACGTGCAAATATACAAGTGACTATAATTGCAAATTTCACCAGCCATAGCATGGTCTAATTGTCTAGATTTTAAGGCAAGGTAAAGATACAAATGATCAATTTTCAGTCCAAAAATATTCAAATTTTAGGACAAACATCAAAACCATTCTTTATCTTTGAACATAGATTTATTATACAAAGCCATTCATTGTATCACTAATTGTTAAATTTAGAATCTACATTAGACTTTTACACCTTTGGTCATCAAGCTAAGTATTCCTATCCTCTTTTTCTTTTCCTTCCTTATTTAACAATAATTATAGAATTATCTTTATCCTCTATCCAATCAATTAGTCTAGGTTAATGTATACTTATGTGTATAGGTTTCATTTGGTTAGCCTAAATTATGTTTATAGGTAATATTTATTTTCCTTCACATTTTGGTGAATATATCTATGCTTGAATCTCATAGGGTTATAGCTTCATTGGTTCTATGTAGTATTTATAATTTGATACACATCCTTATGGATGTTATACATAGTGATCTTAGGTATTTAGGATTTAATACATATCTTTTGTCCCATTGTCCCGCCATTGGATAATCCTACCTTATGTCTCCTTTTAGGTCATCTCTTTGGTTGATATTCATGCATACATCTCATGTCTTGATTGGTTCTTTTATTTGATATACATTATCCCTTTGTCCTTAATATCCTCATGAAATATTGTATTCATGATAATGATGTTTCTTCAATAGAGGGTTTGTTCCACTACATCTTATCTTTTCCTTGCTTCATCATGGAGTTGATTAATGCTCATTGATGTATATTAGATACAACTATACCATTTATCCATAGCCTTAGTGGTGATCCTAGAGACTGTGATGAGTACAAGAATAGTATAGTTTTACCTTGTGAAACACCATGTATGATAGACATAGAAGATATAGTTTTACTACCTTCACCTTCTCATGACATTGTTGCATTTCATGATAGTGTTTCTTTCATGTGTTGTGATGATCTTAAATCTACAAGGATGCATTTTATGACATATCTCCTCTCATCTATGATGTTGCAATATATGATGCACTTCCTCATGCCTAATGATAATATCAACTCTCTTCATTATCATGCCAAGAGAAGAGTGTAAGTCTAAACGCCGTACAAGCTTATCTACCCAAGTCAAAGCTAATTGAGTCCATAAATAGTACAAAAAGAAGTGATTGAGTGTTCAACACAACTACAAAGAAGAAAACTAAAATTAGAAACATGTGAAAAGATTGAACAAAATCCAATGAAAGATAATAATAAATAATGCATTAAGAAAAATAAACAAGCTTGAACTCTAAAATGTCTATCCATATATAAATGAAAGCTAACTATTTTCAAACTTATTTACAATGTGCTTATTCTAATGAGTATTGTTGGGCTTTCAGGAGTACGATATTTTGCTTTATTGGCATAGGTTCCCAAATTAATGTAACAAAGAATATTTCGTTTCTCAAATGATGATCAAAGCGACATCTCAACTCTCATGCGAGGAAAAGCTAGTTTGTGGTAGGTGTCACATTATCATGAACATTATTTGAATCCCGAGGGAGCTGAGCATATACAACCAAACTGCAGTACATAAAATGCCCAGCCACTACAGGAGTTTCTTGCTTGGCAGTGTGATTTGACCATGTTGCTGTACTTGTTTTTTCAGCTGCATATTGTGGCTGTTAATGAAGGTTTTAGGAATTATCAAACAAATTTGGAGACAGTAATCCTTGTTACAGGATCAGTTTTATATATATTTTGGGAGAATAGTTAAATATTTATATATATAGACAGTGTGAAGTTGAATTTTTATTCTTTATCTTATTATTCTTTAGTTTAAATATATATTTTATCAACATTTAATCATATTCTTATATACTCCTCCTTATTCATTTATTCACTTATGCATGAACTTATCTATAAATTTCAATTCTCATTTTGATTATGCTATCTTTAAATCATCGTTAAATCTTTATTAAGAATTTGACATTTGTTAATTGCAATGGTGACATTTGTATATACATGTTAATTTTCATTTAATTTTATATTTATTTTAGGAGAATGATTAAATATATTGACAAATGACATAATTTTATGTGTAGTTGGACTCTTCTCCATTTACTATTATTCTTTAATTTACAAACATTCTCACATCATTTATACATATTTTATCAACATTATTCATATTTTCATATACTCTTCATTTATACACTTATCCATGAACGTATAAATAAACCTTTCATTCCCACCTTGGTTATGCCATCTGTTTGTGTTGATAGTCAAATGATGGTTGTATTTTATTTCAATCATTACTTTTGAACCATAACTCATAGTTAAAACTTTTCATATTAATTGGAAGCACAACAATGATCTATGAATTAATTTACTTTCAAAATTTGACAAGTTGATCCTTGCACATCAAATCAACCTTACATCTATAAATTTGACCTCCAATATTTTCAAAATTTGAATTCAAAGTTTAGTTGACTCTAGCCCATTCCCTTCCTACCAAGAGCCAAATAAACACATATTTAATTATTGATATGTTCTTATATTTAGAAGAATTTAATTGAATTCATTTCATCGTCCAAAAAAATTATTAGAATTTCATTAAAGTTATAAGGAATAACACTTTAATTTGATACACTAAAATGAACTTAAACCTTCACATTCATCCTAGAATTGTAAAAATGACTAAGTTTGGCTACATTCAATCTCTTTACAAATATTTTGAGAGGTTTACCTAGGAGAACATTCCCCATAATGAAATTATCAACAACCCTCTAAAAGTATTTCTAAATAACACCACTCTTAATAGTAGAGTAGAGAAAAAATTAGATAGACAAACTAGTCGAGCTATAGTGTAGAGGTGCACATTGAGACATATTAGATACACACATCATAGTATGAATCCATAGACATATAAGTGTCCATAATCACAAATATTGCATGTCATTGTGTAGTATGACTATCTAGATTTTAAGACAAGGTACAAATATAAAAGGTCAACTTTTAGTCTTGAGACATTCAAATTTTAGTGCAAGCAATAAAACCATTATTCATATTTTTCATAGAGCTACTTGTAGCATCGTAAATTGGCAACCCTACAAATTTCATACTATGCTTGGATACCCCTTATATGCTCGGAGCTAATTAGGCTTATTATTTTTCCATTTTATTATCATTTTCCGAAAATCAAAGACAAAATTGAGAGTTAAATTTGTCTATTTATTTAATGACAACTTAAATCCCAAATATTTCTAGTGTAGGGCACCCTTGCCCTTGAACACTCTATTTTGGCCCAATTTTTAATATTTTATTGTCGATATTTCTATATTTACAAATTCAAGCTCATTTATTGGATTTTTAAAATAATTATTGTGGTAAATGAAGAAATCTATATATGTAGTGTAGGAAAATGTACTCCCTTACATTTTCACACTTTGTTTGGGTCCCCTCAATTAAATTCGACTTAATTATGCCTTAATAAGCCCTATTTTACATCTACAAGCCTAATAAATTACATTTTCTGAAGGGGAAACCCAACAAAAATTAATGCCAACACAAGTAATTACCTTGAGCAATGTGTGTTCCATGAATAGGGACTTGGATCTATTCACCCATGGGTGAATGGGTCCTCCCTAGGCCTTTGGAACCAAATTTAAAATATGTTTTTGGCAGTATTTTAATGTCCCTAAATTTAAATTCCAATGTCATCTTGTAATATTTAATTATTGAGAAATTAAGGATAGACACCAATAAATGCAAGGTCTTTTATCAATTCAAATCTAACACACTTTATGCAAGAATTACAAGAGCCAATATTATGATCAAGAGCATTCAAGGGTAGATTTATTAGTGATTTGTTGCAGCAATCAAGATCTCAAGTATTATGTCAAGGTCTTATGCATCATTCATGTTTTTGGAGCTAACATTGTGATGCAGGTTTCAAGATCCAGTTCAACATTCAAGTCAAGATTCACATACATTGAAGCCATTTTATGCAAGATCAAGATCAAGATTTTAATCCTCCAAAGGTTTCTTCAAGGGTTTGGTGAGTTGAAATATAACAATTGTTCATTCATCATTCCTTTCATGTTTCATTATTTCAATTCAAGGTTTAATTACAAAAATGGGGTTTGACCAAGGAAAATCCCCATCCACCAAAAAAAATATTTTTCTCCTCTTTTTGAATGTGCAGGTTTATAAGTTGAAGAAGGATTGAAGACCTCAAATTTGCAAAAAGTTGTCAACATTGTTGTCAATCCATAAAATCTCATCTACAGACTTTATTTCCAAATTGTCCAACATTGAAACCTGGATCAAATATAAGCTACAAACTGACACCAAAGGATCCCAAAATTTGAGTCAAACCTTTGCATAAAGACCCATTTTCCCATGGGTGAATGAGTCCCAGACAACTTTTAGAAACTTCATTTTGGTGATAGGTACACGTTACGTAGCCATTTCCAAATCTATCAAAACTTTGAGGTTTCTATCTATATTATGATTTAAATTGATTATTCAATTTTGAATGGGCATAATTGAGTTGATTTGCTATTTTTTAGTTTTTCTCCCAAAAGTGTTGTTTAGGCTAATACCCCTATCCTCAATCATAAGAAAACCAACAAATTCCATCATTGAGTTGACTCACCTAAGGGTTGTAAGTCAATTCTTTGTGGGGATCGCATTTCCTAATGAAATAAAGGAAAATAGGTCCATTATACTATCCCATATTTGACACCATCCTATTTTTCTTCATTTCATTTTGTTGAACCTTACTTTTGAACATCATAATTTCTGATCTAGATCCTTAAATCTAGATTTGTTAAATGACCAAGATACTGAGAGGGGGGGGTGAACCAATATCTTCTTAAATTTTCTGATCAGATACCATCTAATTATTCCAATGCACACAATAGCAAAGATAAGTGAAAGCATTAACAAAACATGAAATCATAGAACACATGAACACCAGGATTTTTTATGTGGAAAACCCAAAATGGGAAAAACCATGGTGAGTGTTAGCTCACAATATAATATAACTGGTTATTTAAGATATTACAAAATGGGTGGCTCACTTCCAGGACTCACTATCCAAAAACAAATGCTCATTGCCTACAAAATTACAATGACAAAAATGGCTTTCATCCAGAAAGATGAATTGATAGAGTACACCTAGTGAGTGTAGATTTAGTTCCAATGAATCTTAGTCAACTAACTTGACACACTTCATCATATTTGCTCTTCTTCACATTCACATTCAGAACACACCAAATTACCTTTTCAAACTTCAAAGATTATCCAATATATATATATATATATATCTAATCTCTTTACAACAATCAATTAGGTTGGCCTAATTAGATGCACTTCTTATGCACCAAAAGTACCAACTTTTTAGCTTCAAGCTTTCACAAAATCTTCTAAAAAGGTAATTCACACATCCAACACACTTCATCAAGTTGGCATAGACCTAAAATAGGTCACACATATATCCGCATAACAAAAATTAATTCACCATTACACAATACATCCATTAGATCGGACAAGGATAGACCTAATGGCACAATTGCAAACACCAGTGTAATGCTGATACACCAAATGAGCATCTGGATACATGAGATCTTGAAAGTACATGCTCCCAACATTTACAAACCATTTCCCAAAATTGCAGGCAACAATAATCAATGAAAAATAATTGCGGACCAAAGTACTGAAGGATGTAAGCAAAATACTGGTTCAAATACTAGACTAGAATATGAGAACAACTTCAGACTTGATCTTGCAATTGCAACTCATATATCATGGTGACATCAATGACAACACTTCTCCCCCTAACACCAACATTTCATAATTCTTCACTCCCCCTTTGACATCAAGGACAAAGGGTGTCCCAAAAACAACTGAAAACATTAAAACAAAAAAAAACAAAGAAACATGTATCAGTCAGAGGATAGTGAGCCTTGAAGCTCCTTTAGAATACCTTCCCATACTAATTTTCCATTCTCCCAACTATCCTTTGCAGCAATTAGCATCATGTTCAGAGATTCCAACTCTATCAAAGTTTCTTCTACACTATTTGAAGTATCAGGAGTCAAGTTTATCTTCTCAAGTTTTTTTTGTGGAAGCCAGAGCCTTGCCAATCGGAGTGAATTCAATTCTTACAATGTCACTCAACCGATCAAATTTTATGATAATGTTTTCCTTCTACTTCTACAAAACAAAGAATTTTTCTTTATGCATAGAGATGACGTTCCAGGTTGATTTGTCTCTATGTTTGGATAGGTTATAAGTATCGGAGATGGCTAACAGCTGAGACTCAATGGAGTCCATAACAACTTTAATATTCTAAGTGGCATCTGACCACTTCAAGCAACAAGAAAGGAAAACATTAGCTTTTGACTCACAAACCTTCATGGCTTCCAGATTCTTTTCAACACTTGAGTGTGCAAGAGCACATTTGTCATGTAAATCCAATAGTCTTTTCTCTGCCAATTTCTCCTCAACCTCTTGTTTTGTCTTTTCACTAAGCCCAGAGGTATACTCCTTGAAAGAATCTAACATCACTCTCAAATTTTCAATAGGAGTGAGAGATGTATCAATGGATGCATCAGGTATGACTTCCTGCAATGCCTTTAGAGCATCTTTTATAAGTTTTGTTCCTCTTTGATGTGAGCTTCAAGAATTTCCTTCCTTCTGGATGCTTGCATAGCATCTCCTAACATCACTTTATGCACCAAAGACATCTTCTCCATATCCACAAACCCTTCAATCATAGGAAGTTGTAGAAGCTCCTGGGGAATTATCAGCTGAAATTTGATTTGCTTGGATAGCAAACCTTTCAAAACATCATTACTAGAGGATGATTCTCTGGGATTCTTAAGAGATTTTACAATCTGTTTTTCACTTTCTTTATTTTTTCCAGCAAATTCTTCATTTTTATTTTCTTCCTTTCTCTTTTCCTTCTCTGCTTCCTCCTTTTCTTCTTCCATTTCCTCTTCTTCCTCTTCTTTCTTTTCTTCCTTTTTTTCTTCATCTTTGTCTTTATCAAATTATTATCCTCTTCATTATTTCTATCCTTTTCATCTTTATTTTTCTCTTCCTCTGGATTATCCTTTTCTTCTTCTTCACTGTATTTTCCTTCTTCTGCATTACCTTGTTCATTATTGCCTTTTTCTTCTTCACTGTGCTCTGGAGGAGCATCATTATGCTTTTCAGGCTCAACTTCACCTTCATTCTGCTTTTCACCTTTTGGAGGATTATTTTCATCACCGACATCAACTTCTACATCAATATTTTCATAAATATCTTCATTACCTATATCAAGAGGAATATTTTCCTTAGCATTTTCAGCAGCAACATCTTTAACAACTTTAAGCATGCCA
This sequence comes from Sequoia sempervirens, assembly GCA_007258455.2. Taxonomy (NCBI): domain Eukaryota; kingdom Viridiplantae; phylum Streptophyta; class Pinopsida; order Cupressales; family Cupressaceae; genus Sequoia; species Sequoia sempervirens. The sequence goes on along the minus strand of VDFB02029551.1, from coordinate 4,647 downwards.
TATTTTTTTGTTGTATCCTAGATCAATTTTGGGGTATGTGTAGAATCATGATGGGCCAAAAATTGGTGATATGATGGGTATGTGTAGGGTATGTGGCTGACGAATTTTTTTTTAACCCAAAATTGATGAAATGAAAAGGGTTTTTAAAGGAGATTCTCAGCTTTCCACCAATATAAATTATACTTTGAATTTAATAAATTATTATTATTCATCCTTTATTTGAATTACACCTAAAGTCCGAATTGATAGGTTGATTGAAAAAAATCTATAGCTTTCAAACGGTATCACATTTTTTGAATCCAAACCATGTGTCACATTCTATGCTTCGCATACTATAGGATTAAAAAAAATGAATTTCATGAAGTTTTGACCAAGTTAAGGTGGTCAGACATACATGTTTTTATATTTTTTAAAAGTTGTAATAAAAAATTCATAATTCATTATTTACTTGGAAAAAAATTACAAAAAAATATGCATCACATCGGGACATGAGTCCTCTACTTATATCTAAAATCTTATTAAAAAATATTATCATTTTATTATGGTTAGGGTGGTCAGATAGACACTTATTTTTTCCTTGAAATTTAAGTACTACTACATTTAAATTTCAAATTTTCACCAAATAGATTTTTTTAAAAATAAACCTAGTAGTTTAGAAACTACATTCAATTTTTTATAGATTTTATTCTTACATATATTTGAAATAATAGATAAATTATTCAAATTTTTACATCAAGTTGCCTAACTCTAATTTTTTTGAATTTTTTGCCACTTAAGGGCCTATTTTTTCCATGATGATCCTGCACATACCCTTTGCTATTTCCTTACCTTATTTGTCAACTTTTTATTCCTTGTCATCAACATGTTTACTCTTCTCTTCATATTAAACATTTCTGCACATATCTTCTTCAAAGATTCCAGATAATCCAGGGTTAGGGAAGACCCAATCTTATTATATGTAGCATTTTTTTATTTTCTCTTCAAATTCAACAGCCTTTGATCTCCTTTTCATCAGAGTTTCCCACATGCTTTTAGGTACATCTTTCCTTATATCATCCCACTTAACTTCTAAGATGATAACATATTGAATAACGACTAAAAGAAAGGTTTTCTTATCTTCTTCTCCAACATTATCATAGTATTCAATTGTAGGTTGAAGCATATTCTCAAAATGTAGCAAGGAATTGAGAGTTGCCTCTAGTTTAAAGTGGGGACCATAACTTATCAATATGTCTTGTTCTTTTCTCTAGTTTGTAGAGGCTTCAACAGATACCTTAGACTTCTTTGATTATAGTTTGGTGTGCACATGAACACCAAATTTTTACTCCTTCATCATTAGAAGTTGATACAACATGTACTCTCTTGGAACCAATAGCTTCTGTAGAAGCACCTTCACTAGAGGGTAAACCTCCTCTTCTTCTCCTTACTAGCTTTGCATAAGGATCTTCTTCATCTTCATCCTGACCATCTATAACACTAAGTTTTCTCTCCCTTGTCACTTTCTCTTTCCTTCCTCTCTTTGCAGGGGCTACCGAAAGAGTTTCTTTCCTCTTCTCAGATCTAGTAGTTGGTCTGGAGGAAATAGGACCTTTTTCTTTATCGATGACACTAGGCTTAATCTTTGTTATAGGGGCTACGAAGTGTTTTGCAAAGGTAGTCCTTTCGGATCTCCTCGGGCCAGATGATTCTGCCTCCAATTTTTTTCCCCTAGCCCTTCCAAGGGCAATCTCCTCATTAGTAAATCCAACTTCTTTAATATTTTTCTCCACATTCTTTCTAATTTTAGGCTTTTGTTGCTCCAAATGAATCTCCATAGATTTTTTAGCATATGTCCCAATTCTGGGTTAATTGGGATCCTTCTGATTCTTTAGCAACAATTGCACATAACCTTCAGCTTCTTCTTCTATTACCTCATATCCCAGAGGCTGAATCCAAATGGTTCAAAGTTCTACAGCCTCAATCATGCATTCATCAGAGGAAATATGGAATATGATATCGTCTTTATACTTCTCAACAATTTTCTTTGGATTCCTTTCCCTTTCATTCATGTTTCTCTTGAATACAACAAAAAATGCTATTAGAGGATTATCTTGAGCATCCAAATTACCCAAACTGTGCATATAATCAAAAAATTGATGTCCTACTAGTTTGGATGAGTCCCAATATACTTCTTCATTCTTTCTCGGAAGTCTCTTCATGAAATAAAACAATAGACATACAATCAATGAACCAAATTTAAAAGCATACTTCCTCTCCTTTGTCGACTTGAATTTTTCAAGAAGTTGTAATGGAAGAAGCTCACATAGATCATAATCAACACCATTTACAACCATATCAAAACCTGTATAGATTATTGTAGCCAAAACACGGTTCTCTTTGTTTGTGAAGTATATTTTGTGATCGATCATGATAGCTACATACTTCACATCTAGATTCGTAATGTCCTTCATTGTTAAAGCTCTCTTGTCATATGCGACTCTTGTAAGTTTCATTACTACTTCATTCTTCACATATTTCAATATAGGTATTGTACCTTTAAACCAAATCCAGTTACAACCCTAGTCACCTCCTTAGTTATCAGGTGTGTCTGATCATTCCACAAGAATTTATCATGGATTCTGCTTAGGACTAATTTCACAAATTTGTCATCATAGCTGAAGTTGGGAAAATTGTTCTATCTATCCAACCTCTTCTCAACTAGGTTTGAGTACTCAAGTTTTATCAAGAAATCATCACCAATAAGCTCATTCTACCAAATCTCAATGAACTTTGAGTGATCATATTCTTCAAACTTTACTCGAATATACATCCTTGTATCCTCGGTCGGCATCACTCCATGAGGAATTGATGAGAATGCACCCATGGGGTCATCTTCCAAAACTTTTGAGGAATATTTTCAATAAGAGGGTCTCGACCTCTCTGACACTTTAATGACTACAGGGGTTTCCACTCTTCCAATTCTAAATTCAAACAACTCAAACAACATAAACATGACTACACAAAAGATTAAAATACCTTTTTCTTCTTGATGAACCTCAGCTAGGGATTGCACAACTCAAATTCCAAATCTTCTCAAGAATTCTCCAAAAGCTCTTCACTTTCTTCAAATGCACGAATGATCAAAATTCCTTAAACATTTCCTTTATAAAATAACGATCTAGCCTAATTCGTATTAAATGTGACAGATTTCAAAAAGCTACTAAAAACTCTTCTCTTTTACATAGAAAAACCCTAATTCACTATGCTAAAGATCATCCCTTCATATTTCCCACAGATTCCTTTTCTAAAACCTCTGATAACTCATTCTTCACATTTCATCCTCATGCCAACCTTTGATATGCCATTTATCTTGGCAGTTATAATTTTTTGATAATGCTCCCCCATAAGACCTTGCTAGGTCTAATCCTTAGAGGAATCATTTGAACCAGATGAGGGCACATACACATCAACAGTCTCTGGTTCTTCTTTCTTCCTCCAAATCTTATTCATATCTTGCTTAATCTCATCTTTTTCAACCTTGTTTGAAGATTCATTCTTTTCGAATAGATTATGAGGTGGTGGGATATGAGATGTAGAAGTCATGGTGGCATGTGAAGTGTGATAGACCTAGTTAGTTGTTGGGAAAATATGTATCAACCTTGCAATTAAATAAGGTACTATTGATACGTAAATGACACGAGGTGTGGTGGGGTCCCCCTATAAGGGGTCCAAGGGGATCATTCTCCTAATGGTGGATCTGGGGGTCGTGCACCTCGGTGGGGGCTAGGGGCCAGTTCCCCTGAAAGCTAAATTATATATATATTGGGTAAGTGCACCAAGATGGTTCCCAAAAAAGGGGCTTAAGTGGCCACTTTTTTTCTGAAATCAGGAAATACTGACCTTGGACGTGAAATTGAGGATAGCTACACTCAAATTTTTTTGATGGAACAAAAACAAGGACCGCAGTACTCCGAGTCTACTTTCTAAACTACTAATTTATTTTGAAAATGGTTGAGATTAAGGGGTTCAAAAGAGGGACACACACAAATTGCTGTTGTTTCTGTCAGAAAAACATAACATAGCAACTCTTGTGTGACCCGAGCACGGTGGACTTTTTTTAGTATTTTTAAAATCGCTCCAGTCAGAAGTTAGATAACAGTATGTAGTAAGGACTGGATATTTTCTGATAATTTTTTAATGAATATTTGATTTTTTATTAATTTTCTAAGTGGGCACTTCCTAAAAAGCAGAATTTTGGCCGTGCTCACCCTCAAATTTTGAAACTAAAATTTTTTCTAAAATTTTATTTTTTTTAAATTGTAGAATGGAGTCTAGTTTCTAAAAATATAATTTATTTCAAATTTTGATGAACGGTTAATTTATAGCGAAAAAATACCAAACACTGCTTTTTGAAGAAAAACTGACATACAATCAAAAGAAATTATGGATGAAAAGTTTAACATTGTTAGAAAGTGAAAAAAATTACATCATTCGAAAGCTAATAAAGAACCTAACATTACCCATGTATTCGATTTTATTGATATTGAACCAGATGCAATCTTGATGGTGAGTACGAACCCGATTATGTGAAAAATTTGTTGAATTTGGAAAAACACCTCGGGTCTTGGGAATGCCCTCCAAGCCTTTGGGTTGGTATTCCAAGGCAAA
>VDFB02029550.1:0-16657 GCA_007258455.2 Sequoia sempervirens | reverse complement strand
ATTTATTGCTGTTTGAATTCAGATGTGTATTTTGGGCTTCCGAGCTCATAACTCTTTGCCATGATCTCCGTTTTTTGTATTGAGGAGCTCTATCTTGCTGTCTATTCACTTTTTCCTATAACTGTCCCAAGTTTTTGTTATTCCAGATTTGTCCCGATGGGTGTTTTGGAGATTACTTGGATGTTTTGGCAGTTGGAAAGGTGAAAATTGAACATTTGTACTTCATTTCAGTACCACTTCATCATATTTTCTGTTTATGCACATTTAGGATTCTCTCCTTTTACAATCATTGGGTTATTGTAATAAACGAACTGATATAAAGTTCCATTAAGGAGGGTTCTTGCATTCATCTTGATTTGTTGGCAACTCGCATGGGTTATCTGGTCTCCTTGTTCTTTTGGCCACATTCTTGCTATAACTTGACACATGTCGGATTCATTGGTTCACACTTCAGTTGGGAGATTACGTTTCTTGATCCTCATTGGTTTAGATTCCTCTCAGTTTGAGGGCCATGTTTTTGTGGTTATTGTTCCAGAGTCTATTTTTGGTACTCCTTCCCATGGAAGAGTTTCAGTCACAGTTTGGCATCGGCATCGAGGTACATGGTTTCCAAATTATGTCATCATCTCATCTCCTGTTGCTTCTCAGATTCCAGAGTTGATCTAGTATGTGAGTTTCCAGTGTTCCTTAGCATCAGGTCTGCTGTTGCATTTGTGATTCTGATTGGTATCTTGCAAACAAAACTATCTTTCCTTGCTTGTCGGATTTGGGGTTTCAGTGTTGCTTCATCAGAGTTCTTCCAGTGTTTCTTCGCAGTAGTTCATCTCACTGAGGGGGTTTATCTCTCTTTGCATTTGTACATAAGTACCTGATCAGGCCTTGTTGCCGGGACTCATATTTGCATAATAATTTTCTTCTCCTAGGATTTGCACTTATGGGGAAGTGTTAGTGTAATTAATTATTAATTACACTTTATAGGATTTACTTAGGCAATATTTAATTCCTAAGTTTTAGGATTTTATCTTTATCTTATCAAGCTATCTTGTTGCTCAAGATAAGATTAGGTTTGCATCTTTGCTTTTATAAAGAAAATAATCTCTTGTAATTATTGGTCTTTTTGAATATATCAATTTGCATGTTTTATGCAATCCTGGCTGCTTTTGTTTTTCTCTTATTGGAGATATTTTTGGTTTGCATTTTAGATCTTGGCTATTCCTAGCGATGAAATGGAATAAAATATTATATAAAATTTAAATCTTCTCAATAAAAATTATTGCATCTCTTTTGTTGAATATTATAGAAGATGACATAATAGAAACACTATCAAATATAGTGTTTTACCTAATAAAAAGCATGTGATTAAATCATCAAACTAAAATAAAACACAAAGAAATATTATACAAAACAACAAATCATATGAACATTAGATATACATGGAGAAACTCTTGCAAGAAAAAATTCACCACCAAAGAGACCCAAGCTTGTATTATTCTCAAACAATGGAGTACAATAATATAATCTACTTATCAATCTAATTGATAGTAGTTTGACAACATAAAAGTGCCAGAAGAACATATGAGACCACTATCTCATGCCTCCAATATAAAAAAAATAAAAAACTATAAACCATAAATTGTTTCCAAAACAAGTAGCTAATACCAAGGGCCTAAAACTAGATTCTTAAGTCTATGTGCAAATATCCAATTTCCCATAGTCATAGTCAAGCAACCTAGAATATAATGTACTCCCCTTACATGTATTGTATGTCATAGATTATGTCATAACCATCATATTGACCACTTTCCCAATCCCAAGAACTCCATGAGGGAAATCAATGCCTTGGCATAACACCTATCTTGGAAACAAGGATTTTTTTAGTGGTGAATCTTCACCGATTGGTGAATAGTACATATCGGCCAAGTTGAAATTGGCGAATAAATCACAACCAACAGGGTGGCCAAATCACCCAGATTTTACAAATTATCAGTCCAATGCATTTCCATTTGCCATCGATTTATTTTATGAGGTATATTTAAGTAATATTTTTGTCATAACAAACTACGCGTTTCAAATGGGTCGATTAATATTTTCATCTAGAATCTCGAAAGCATGTATTATATCACTCATATATTTGCCAATACTATTAAAACAACATTGTGTATCAAGACACGTTTCACCAACTTCATTAAATGTTCATTATAGGTGAGGACCCATTTCACAAATTAAAATTTACAAATAGTTGCTCATGAGGACCCATTTCGCCAATAACATTAAAAAATAATTACATTTGAGGACACATTTTGCCAATTACCATGACACTTCCATGTTGATCATAGGGCCATAATTGCCTTGAAAATTACAATGTATGTGTTCCATCAAGGTTTGATTCGCCCAACACTTAAATGTATCATTGTATAATCACGCAGGATTCACCAAATTTTTACTATACCATTTAAAAATCCTACAAAATTCGCCAAATATGGATTGTTATAAATACAATCGAAACTATGATTTATTCTTATACATTTTGTCAGTTTTGAACTAGTGAGCTCTCGATTCGTAAGTTGGACTTGGAACCTTGATCGTAGGCAAGTTGCAAACTTATAACATAGGCATTCCTGAATTAACGAATAAAAAGTTAGTGAAAACCTAAAGGTAAGTGATCATTTTTGCATAGTGTTATAAGATTTTTTTATCTCTTTTCCATTCTTGCTTCAATCTTAAAGATGATATTGAGTAGGGAATGGGATCTCTATTCTATGCTCTTAAAAAAGAAGACATTTTTTCTAGCTTTTATTCGAAGTGAGAGATCAAGATATCAAGCAACAAGTGCAAGGGTAAGACTCCTCAAGGTGGTGAAGGGACTGGGAGGCCATCAAAATGTGCAAAACATAGAGTTACCATAAAAGTCTTACTTTGTAATTGGCAATGTTTCTGATCCACCAGATCAAGATGGAGCTACATCATCAACTCTTGCACCAAATATTAATGAAGAATTCATTCACAATACCTCACCAGAAGGTGGGATTGAGTTAATTGAGTCAGATGAGGATGGGAATACTGCAGAAGATGTTCCAAGGGATACCCTAATTAGCTAGAATGAGATAATTGACTTGGATGAAAATGTTGGCATGGTAGATGATGTGGGTATCAAGAAAATAAAAGCCAAATCAAAAACATGACGCTAGTGGGAAATGATAAGGAATTTTCAGATTGATTGGGTGTCAAAGTACCCAATCATTGAACTAGTGGAGAATGCAAACAAATATGAACCTCCAACAGAATGCAAGTGTAAGATTTGTAGTTAAATTTAAAAGAGAAGAAGTTGTAGCTAAAGCTTATCGATAAAGTTTATGAAAAAAATCATAGACGAAAAGGAAAAATCCATAGTAAGATGGAAATCAAAGGAAGAATGTCTTCATGTTAAGTATGCCCTAGAATATGATGAGCATATGCAAAGAATCGTAAAGCTTGTTGCATGCGGAGGTACAATTGAGGGTCAATTTGGAAAAGTAATGGCAAGAGCACAATTGGCAAAAACTGTTCAAATGAGTGTTGTTTTTCATATTTTGTCCAAAGGGCGCCCTATGCTAGACTACACAGAATATTTTAATTTATTATCTTTCTTGGGTGTTCCTAACTTTCCTAGCGCACATTGGTCAATAAACGTTGGAAGGAATGGGAAAGTTGTCTTGCTACAGTTGAAAAGCAAGATTTAAAGGAGAAAATAAAAGAGTCAAACTTCATTGCATTATCTTTAGATGAAGTTGCTTTGGTAGGTAAAACTTCTTGGGTTTGTATGCATGTGTATACTATACAACAACATGTCTTCCAACCTCATCTTCTCTATGTTCATGAGATAAAGGATAGTTCAACATCGCAAAATCTATTTGAACTAGTTAAGAAATCTTTGAATGAAATATGAGGTATGGATGACTTGACAATTGCCAAAAAGTTGGTGTGTTTAGGAGCTGATGGAGCTACAATAATGCAAGGTCATAGGAGCGGTCTTTGTGTAAAGTTACAAACTACTTGTGCACCATACATATTTGGCATTCACTGCATGGCCCACATAATGAATTTAGTATTTAGAATTGTAGCAAGTATCCTACAATATCAAAAGTTGAAAATCTAGTTTGCAAGCTCTACGCATACTTCTTCTGAAGTCCCAAACGTTTTGCAAAATTTTAAAATTTTGTTGAGGGAATAACAGGAGTAAACAATCTTCTTAAGGATATTAATACCAGATGGATCTCCTTGCATTGACCAACGCAACGAGTTCTTTCAGAATATTGATCCTTTAATAGAATAATGTATGAACACGCAACATAGTAGAAAAAGCTCCTAACCTCTTACATAGGTTAAGCATTAGTTGGTCTTCTCCCCACGCTAGATGAAATGGAAAATCTTGTGAATAAATCCCTAGATCATGATATCTATTAATATACCAAACTACGTAGAATGGCATGCATGACCCTTGATAATCTATATCTAGATCTAATAGATTATATGTATATCAAAGTGCAAATTTTGTAAGCTGGCAATTAATTATAGATTTGAATAATCTTGAAAATTATTTACAATTTAATGCAAGTGGGTAGTTATGTGTATTTGTATGTGGATTTGAGATACCAATGCACCATTTTATGAAATGCAGGCGCTCTATTAGAGAAGTACTTGTTACAAATGAAGCTTTTAACGACATTGTTAAATCTATTAGTGTTAATTTAAAAGAAAATACAAAATCACTTTCCACTGAGATTTATCAACAATTCCCTCGAGATGAAATACTTGAAGCCATGTCTATTGTGTATCCTCAATTTTGAACTCAAGGCAATCGATATAGCCTAGGATTTTTTCATCAAAAAGTAATTACCTTGGTCGAACACTTTTTGAAAAGTTCATAATACAATGGATAGAAAATAGGAGGAATTATAAATGAAATTAAGCTTAGAGAACAAGCTGGGCATTTTGCATTAAGTATGATTGACCAGTTTGAGTACATGGAGAATCCCATGGAAGCAGGATCAATAAAAAGGGCTTGGACAACCTTAGGTCAGGGAAATATTGTGTGATTTATTATCAAAATATTTCAAAAAAAATTATTTATATCAAATAATGATATTGGGGTAAATGGAGGATGAGAGATTTTTCAGTGCATTGGGTTTTTTGAAATCAAAGATAAGAAACAAACTAGATAAGAATTTGGAAAATTGCTTGAGGGTGTTTGCAACTAGCTACAATGTCCAAAATTTTCCTTTTGAAAGGTTACTCACATCTAGAATTCCATATGTGAAAGAAGAGGGTTGTACAACACTTCAAACACTAGTAGTGGTGGCTATGGCACAAATGACAGTGACACAATGAATCTTGATATTGAGATGCAATTAACTGGACGTACACAAAATGAAGAAAATGAAGACCAAACTTAGAGTCAAGACAATTCTCAATCTCGTCGTCATTGTGAGGACCAGGACTTGATTTGGCAAATGGAAGTGAATTTAAAGTAGTTTTTAGGTATTTATACTACACTTCATGAATCATATTCCAAACTGTAGTTGATAATATTTTATATTGTATTCCATGAAAATGTGAATTAGATTGAATAAATTAACATATTATTAATAATTTTATATTTTAATTGTGTCATACTAACAAGTTTAACATGTACTCAGTGATTCATCATTCAACTCAATACTTAATGTTTCCTTGCTAGCGTGGAATTGTGCATAAAACATAAAATTTACAGTAAAGTAAAATTCTGATTTTTGATTTGATATGTGATTTTGCATCAATCTTCAAACTTTATGAATTATTTTGATCAGTACCTTATCCACAATAGAGTTAGAAAATGAAATATACTCCTACAATAGACCAACTCATGGCTTCTTATAATATCACCGCCTTACAATGAGAAACCAAGCAAAGAAAAAAACTTATCACACTACTTATAAATTCCTATTGCATTCACATCTTTGATAAATAATTGAAAGGAATATTAATCCATTCCTTGAAAAAAAGCTAACAGTTCAACACCCATAACACATGATGTGATATGACAACTTATAAATAACCCTTGATTATTGAGTCAAATGATAGTGAATACAATAATGAAGAGCAAGATAGGTCTATATTCAAAATTGAAGAAATACACTAATTATTTGAGTCATATTTTGTTATTACAAAGAAAAATTACAACATTTCCTATTTGTGCTATCAAATAGCTTAAACTGTACAAAAAGATATTACAGAGATGAAAGATCAAAAAATCAAAACCCTTTGAATGAGGCTCAGGATTCCCTTTTATAACATAAGGGAAGTAACAAGCAAAGAAACTCATCCCAAACCTTTATGACAACCAAAATCTCAAACAGGAGGCATAGGAATAAAAGCATGGATCCAATCATAAGCCAGGTAAACAATTATACTTTTCATTCCATGCCTTAAACGTATCCTCAAAAGGCCAATCATGAGATAAGATATTTTTTGCATTCTTCAAATTTTGATGATACTTGGCATCAAGTAAAGCATTGGCCTCTCTACGAAAAATTTCCATCAATTGTTTTGCATTGACCATCCTATCTAAATAGGAATTAAGTTGATTTAAATCAGCTTTGTCATCTTTTCAAATCATAGGGAGGAGTGTGGGGATTACAATATTGAAACTATCCTTCCATTTCTCTAGGGTCTTCAACTCCCCATTATCTTCTAACAGGCGGGGTACAACCCTTTTGTCAATATTTATGAAAGAGTTCATTTTTTTCTCTTGCAGCTTCAAATACACTTTCCAAATACCCTTTATGATTTTGTGTCATCTTGATAATCTCAAAAGTAAGATGGATACTAGGTGGGGCATTAGATGTGTTTGCAGATCCCTTATACATTCCTTCTAAAGATGTAAATTTAAGATTCCATTGTTCAAATATATGTATTTGAGCCGCTCTTGATCCCCACTTATTCTAGTAATGGCATATGTCAAATTCAAATATGACACATGAGTATTTTCCAACCTTCTTAAGATCTTAGATAGTCTATGCTCCAGGATGCACATTGCAATGCGCACATTCTCCTTTTGTTGATTTTGTTGAGCATTCTTCAACTACTCTTCCAGTGTTTGAATCTTATCTTTAAGCTTTGTGTTTTAATCATCACATCAACAGGGTGAACTGTAGAAGAGGATCCTACTTCCTGCATACTTTCAAGAAGGGATTTTTTTGAGACAATACATGTTGCTAGTTGTAAGCTTCCATGAGATCATTATGTTCCTTCAACAATTTATTATTTCTTTCTTGCAACCTTGAAACAATGGCTTCATTAAACTTGGAAAAATCTACCACTAATGCAACAACTTCAAAGGCAGAGGTGTTAGACACCCTCTTTACAATCAAGCTCCCTTTGATATCCTTTGACACTTCAACAATCATAGGCTTATCTGTAGTTGGGGCAAGGGCCCAAATTGCAAGGGCTTCCCAATGTGGGTTGAACCCTGATCCTAAAAATGCCATCTCTACTTCCTCTTATGTGGAGAAGAATTCTCTTTCTTGTTTCCTAATAGTATCAAAGATAATTACAAAAGCAGTGTCCCATTCAGGTAGCAGTAGCAATCCACTGTCTTGCACCATTCTTCCCCCCTCTTCATGTGTAATGTTTTTGGACTCAAAATTCATTTTTTCCCTTACCTTTATAGCTACTTTATCATACTTATCTCTAAGCACATCTTCTTGTGCCAACCGAAGTCTTTTATGGTACTCCTCCCTCTTTGATCTCAAAACAAACTCTTTAAACTCCTAGGATTTTACAAACTCATCATCATAAATGAATTGTGAACATGTCAATTCCTTCACATCATTGAGGTTATCTCTCCCCATAGCCACGTCCAACCCAAACCTAATTTGCTGAAGAAGGCTAGAAATATTTGGTCTTGGGGGGATGGCATATATTGTTGAATTTCATCCATGGTGATATGAACATCTTCACTTTCATCTAGATTGATGGGATTGTCTACCAACCTTGGTGGTTGCTCAACTTTCATCCTCTTTTGTGGTTGCTCTCTTAGGGGGGAATCAGAATCCACACTGATTATTTGAGGGGAAGGAGAGGGAGTGACCTTTGGTGGGTCTAATTGCATATTTTCTCTAATAACAGGCCCTTGGGTCCTTCTAATAGAAAGGTCAGGTCTAGGCCGCTTTTTTGGTTTCTCTTCTAGGGTAGGGGCCTTACCTACAACTCTATCAAAATTCTTCAACACTTCCTTAATCTTGGCAATTCAATCAGCAATATCATAAAATGCTCCACGATAATCCTCATCATTCTCTATCCTAGTAGCCTCTACCTTGATGAATGCAATCCACTTCGCCTTTATGTTTTTTTTACCATAGATTCATCATTGCAATTTATTATGACATCTTCATTTTCATCAACCTGATGGCAAAAATCGGACCTTCTAATACTTTTCTTGACCTTGTGTATGAAATCTTCAAGGTCAAAATCCTTGACTTTTAACCGAAATAACCTGTATTCCCCAAGCATTTCTTTTAGCCTACTGAAGTTATCTCTGGTTGAAGTGAAATCTAAAAAGGCACTAACATAAGGGAAAAAAGACCCTTTCTTTTATTTTCTTAAATGAAACTGATCAGTCTCATTCAATTTCCATATAATTTCCATGAATACCAATTAGGGTGACACATTTTTGGGTAGCACATGGGGAGCTTGAGGGAACCCATATATTCTAATAACAACTGAGGTGTCATTTAGCTAATAATCTCCCTACTTATACCATACTCCTAACTCTTGCCTCCTATTTTTGTGCCAAGGAAATTTAAAATTTCCTTGTATAATTTGATTCCAGGTAGACCCAACATTTCCATGACTTGTCTTACAAAGAAATTCTCAAAACAAACATAGTCAGACTCACTACAATGTGGGTCCAACATTGCACTGGGAGATTGAACGTGCCCTCTTTATCTTTCATGTTCAATTGTAAAACCCTACTAAAATGATCTTTCCCTTTGTACAAAAGCATATGGAAAAGGAGAGAATATCGCTTGAAATTCACCTCTAGCTCCTTACCACTTTTCCTTCTCTTAATTTCCACCAGTTGATTGTGAATAGCCTCAACTAAAAATCTAGCATAGTCAAAGTCACTATTGACAAAAGGATGTTGTATATCAACAACCATATAGATAAGAGGCACCTGCATTTTTGAGCGTGCATCTTCTCCCAACACCTGGCATAATACCCAATATGTTCCTCTGAAATAGTCTTCAAAAACTTGACATCAAAAGGCTCAAGTTCATTATCAAGGATTCTCAACGACTTTCCTTTGAAGCCTTTATGTCTAAACCTAGTGATCCATTTCACTTTTAGAAGCTACTTCTGTCTTGGTGGTATTTTTTCTAAAAGAAGCGAGGTCTATAACCTTATCTGCGGCCACATTGAGTCTAAAAACCTTAGAAATAAACTCCCTAGTTATATACATTAGGACACTTTCATCCAATGCCCTCATTACTTTGATATTTTCATCATACCAAGAAGCAAGGTGTCTAATGAGTTCCATATTTATAAAGATATTAGGAACAACTAGCTTCCCCAAATCATAGGTCCATGCATTAGAGATAGGGGAATGGTGGTTTCTTTTTCCATACCAATGTAGAAACAATTCCCACCTAGTGATTGTGTCATCCTGGTTCTTCAACTCAACATCTCTGCAATTTCTAGCTATGTCTACCATCCCCTCTACTACATTAGGGTCGAGGTTACATTGAAGATATTTTGAGGAACCCAACAACTAGGCCAAAATATCCTACTCAAAGGGTCTTCTAGATGTAGAGCCAAAGGGTTGGGTGTTTGATTGGCTCATAATTCTAGAATGATTTTAAAATTGATTTCTACAGTACCCTGTTGGCACTTTACAATCTTACGCAACAGATTTTGCACACTTGATTATGATCTTTAAGACAAACAATGGTAAATATTTCCAAGAAGGGCGTGCCTATTTTTTAATTGTTTAGAGCTCAAGTTGATGTAGAATGAGAGCACCTTTGTGGGTTTTGCTACTATGTTGAACCAAACAAATGAGATGATCAACCTTTGTTGAACTCAAAATTTATGAAGTCAATTAACTAAAAGATGAGCCATCATCCATCACATCCACCATTACTTCTTGTTTGTGTGATGGAAGTTCATTCATCTACCTATTTATTGATTTTGAGTGTGGGTCATCCATCTAGAAGGGACTTACAAATCTCAATGATGAGTAAGGTCTTGATTTTCTTAAAAAGGATGCAACCATCCCCTCTCTCCAATAGGATTCTCCCATGTCCAATGTGAGAATATCGTCACATAATGTCCTTTCGTGATTCTACAACCAAGAAAAAGACATGTTGCTATGGACCCATGGACTTGTGGAATCCTTTAATATTTCACCACATGCCAACATCTCATGGAGCCTTGATTTTCTTGAAAAATATACAACCATCCCCTCTCTCCAATAGGATTCTCCAATCTCCCACACAAGAATATCGTCACACAGTGTCCTTCCATGGTTCTGCAACCAAGAAAAGGACATTCCACTATGGGCCTGAGTCTTGTGGAATCCTTTAATCTTTTTCCATGTGCTAGCATTCTATGGAGTCTTGATTTTCTTGAAAAGGAAAAAATTGTCCCTTCTCTCCAATAGGATTCTCCCACATCCCACATGAGAATATCATCTCACAGTGTCCTTCCATGATTTCATAACCAAGAAAAGGACATGCCGCTATGGGCCCACTGACTTGCATAATCCTTTAATCTTCCACCACATGCCAACATTCTGTGGAGCCTTGATTTTTTTGAAAAGGACACAACCATCCCCTCCCTCCAATAGGATTCTCCCATGTCCCATGTGAGAATATCATCACACATTGTCCTTATGTGGTTCTACAACCAAGAAAAGGACATGTCACTATGGGCTTGTGGACTTGCAGAATCCTTTAATCTTCCACCACGTAAGGTGGATTAGCGACTCTCGACCCCCAAACAAAAGGAAACACGAAATCACCAAAATTGAAGAAGCAAACCTACCATTCTGTAGGAAGCATGCATT
The DNA here is from genome assembly GCA_007258455.2 of Sequoia sempervirens. Lineage (NCBI taxonomy): Eukaryota > Viridiplantae > Streptophyta > Pinopsida > Cupressales > Cupressaceae > Sequoia > Sequoia sempervirens. The sequence continues at coordinate 5,574 of VDFB02029550.1, read as the reverse complement.
GACTAAGGTTGACCAATGTCGATATGCAATTTTAAGACACATGGCAAGGCATAATTTTTGAGATCATATTCCAAGACTATTGTTGACAATATTTTATATTGTATTTCATGAATTTATGAATCAAATTGAATAAATTAACGTACTATTATTTTCCACTATTTCAAATTTCAAATGTAGAATCTAGATTTTTAATTTTAACTATTATTCAAGGATTTAATAGTTTCTAGGTATTTAAATTTTATACTACATTTTATGTTTCAAACTGTAGTTGATATTTTATATTGTATTCCATGAAATTATGCATCAGATTGAATAAATTAACATATTATTAATAATTCCATATTTTAATTGTGTTAAACATGTACTAAGTGATTCATTACTCAACTCAATGCTTAATAACATATTAATAATAGTAGCATATACAACAATGAACATCAACAATCATTTAATGTGTATCTAGTAGTTGAAACCAAAAAAATCTTCAATTGAGAAAATACATAATATAGAAAATTGAACACATTACTGAATTTGAGTTTTTAATTGATTTTCAAATGAAGGAATACATAGAGGCAATACAAAATCTTGCTCAAAGAAAACATTGTACAAAGCTAAGTTGGAACTTGGAAACTCATATTATCAAATCATTCCATCAATTTTTCTAGCAAAGTTCCATTGTTGAGTTGATGGAAGTTTAATTTGTTGTAATTGATGTCTGACTTGAAAATTTGTTAATAATTCATGATTGAAATTTGAACTTGACTTGAATGTTTCAATCAAAGTTGCATTCAAGGTTATCAATGGTTTGATGGAATCCAAAGTTCACCTCATCTAGGTTCTAAGGAAACTAGTCCAAATCAATCTTCCTTGCATCCTCCATATTCTTTTTGAAATCATCCTTTCTAATTAATCACTCAGTTGTGTCAAAATCCTCCGGAAAACCAAACTCTGTCAAATTCATTACCTTTTCATCCAGCTTCATCTTTTTTGCAGCCAGATCTAGAAATTCCTCTGTTTCATGCATTCTCAAACACTTTTGAATGATAGATGACAACTTCATTGAGGAATCAATATGATTATTAATTCCTTTTGATTTCAATTCATTGTCACTAGCTTTATAAACTGTTTGTTGAATTTGATTTCCAATTTTCTCTATTATCTTCATATTTTTGTTGTACATTAAATATTTCTTGAGCTTCCTATAAAGTAGTATCATAACATCAATCAATTGAAATAATTCACACAAATGATCAATCCTCTACATTATTTTCTCCTAGATTTTTTGTTCCATTGCCTCATTGTTTCTCTACAAAATGAAGTTAACTTATTTTGACAAGAGTTTATTTCATTTTTTTCTTTCCTCATCCATGTCGTCAATCTTTCACTTTTTTTCTCTTCCTTTAATTTTTGTTCCCACTGTTGATTTTATTTCTTCAAGTTTTGTTTTAATTTTTCTGAAATGGATTTTTCCTCATCATATTTCTTTTTACTCTCATCTAACCTTTTCTTCGGTTCATTCAATTCTGCCTCTATTTTTTATCCTCTTTTCTTATAGATGTAGAGGTAGAATTTTTTATTCTTTTTTCTAATTCATTGGTCTTGTTATCTACTACTTTCATCTTTTCTTTCTCATTTTCTAAGTTTGCATGTAACTTTTCTATTTGAATCTGCAACCTTTTTTCTCTCTCTATTGATTTAGTAATGATATGTACACCAATTCATCAATCTTCTTTGATACATAAATTTTGTCAAATTTTTTGTATCAAAAAAATCCAATTGGAAACTGCTCACCTGGAATTCAGAGTGATCCATTTGATTTTCTAGTTTATTTTGAACTGTGGGAACAACAAACATGTACTCCATGATTTATTTGTTCGGTTCAAATATGGGTAATACCCTGGTTGTTGCAAGCTCTGAAGTTACAATAGATGAACTCTCTATCAGTTGCTTCCTTTCTTTTTTATACAATTTTAATTTGTTTCTAAACTCATCATTGTAATCAAAACTTTGGGACATAGAAATAATGGAATGCTTGAATGGTGAAGGACTATGAGTACTTGCAGTTGTTGTTGTAGCCACACTAATTGGAGGAGTTCCTAGAAATAACTCCTTTGAGGTGGAACTAGTAGTTGGACTTGGAATTATCATAATCCTTGCCCTCTTTAGTATGCCTTGATCATTGGGTGTTTGTGTGGTATCTTTTATTGTTGGCCTCTTTTGTGTATTTTTTTGTTGTAACACATGTTGACCACTACTAGTACTACTACCCATACCATCACCACCAGTGGCAATGCCAGTTGTAGTAGTTTCTCCACCATGGGAATTTCCTAGTTGTAATTGTATCTGACCATGAGGATTAGGATTTGAAGCTTTAACAAAATGAGTTGTTTCAGCTATACTTGTATTCCCTTGGTTTATTTTATTAGCTCCAAGTCCTCGCTTATCAATAGGTTTTCTATGGTCTACATCTATTTTTGTACAAATTCCTTGTCCTTGGGACCCCAAACCACCACCTTCATAACCCATTTTTTTAGCTATGGTTGCTCCTGGAGTATATTTTTATTTTGTGGTCACACTTAAACCAAATTTTACTTTTCTTGCATATTGTACACTTTGTTCTTCCCTATCATCGTCATCTTCATCATCAGTTTCTTCACATTTATTGGGATGTTCTATATTCCACAAATTGCTAAACTTGTCATCTTCTTCAATGTCTTCAAACTTTGACCTAGTTTTTGGTTCACCTAGCTCCTTCCTCATAGACCAAAAGGAAACAATTTTTTATCATGACCAATTTTTTTCTCTAACATCCTTATCTAGAGAATCTGGCATTTTTACTCTACTAGATGGTAGACCACTTTTTTCATAAAAATTGTTGTACCTCTTGATTTGATTCTTTGCTTCTATCTATTGGTGCAATGTCATAATTTTTTCTTACAATTTTTCAAAAGAAATACCTTTGTCAACAACAATTTTCTCCATTTCTATTTTGATCTCATTCTAAAAATCCTTGTTTCTCAAGTTTTCAAGCAAGGGTTTACTTTGATTTTGAATTCGACTTGCAACATTCTTATTGGCCACAATCCTTAATTTAATGGTGTCACATGGATCATACTGCCAGTGACAGACATCAAATTTAAAAAAATTCAAAAGATCATGTACCAAACTAAATACTTTTATCTCAAATGTGAATCCTCCACATGAAAAAACTAAAGAAGGAAATATGGTCTTCTTTTGTTGACTAACAAAGTATAGTTGATGAGTACTCTTCATCCACCTTACATATTCCAATACAAAAACTATTTATGTCACATGTATTGGAATTTTGTATGGCTCTACTCCTGATCCATAAAATCTTAGCACAATATATTCTTCCATTAAGTACCAATCAACCAATTCTATTTATTTTCCTAGTTGAATGCAGTTTCTACAAGACATAGGCAATCTAGGCATTAGAGTATTTATAATTGCTTGATACAATGGAGCCAAATATTAGTCTACAAAATTATTGTAGTTCCTTTGAGAATCATGCATACTTATCTTAGTGGTCCAATTATATACTGGAGCCATTTTCTTTTCCTCAACATTCATTTAGGGCTGAATCTGAAGCTTGTTGGTATGAAACATTCCACTACATTTGAATAGAAAAAATAGCACAACTAGGTTGTGAACCTAAATTTCTTAGTGGAACCTCTAATCATTAAAAATAATTTATGCATGGATTCTACAATGTTCTCAATAAAATTATATTTGACAGGTTGTTCATTATAATGGATATTAAATACCATCTCAAGGAGGCTTGCACCCACTTCTCAATTTTTATCCAGTCTGAGGAAAAATGCTAGCATGGAAATAGTATCCAGAACCCATGGTCTAAAAATTACAAAATCATAAGGAGGCTTATGATTACTTTTCAATATGTTTCTATGACAATCCTAAAATATTTTATTTAGAAAAGTATTTTTCTCCCTTTCATCTACTACTTTATAATCACTAGCAAGCTTTTCTAGGTCAATGTGGATGTTTCCAAATTATTTGGTTGTAAACCCCATAACGTTAACAAATTATTCTATAGAAATGGATATCATTTCTTCTTTGCTATCTTTATTAACAATTACTCTTAAATTTTTATCATCATAATTGTGGGCACAGACCATGATAAATTTTGGGCAAGGGAAAACCTCATGTAACATCATATGCCCTAATCCACTTACCCATGATGTAATGATACTATTAATTTCCATTTGGTTTGTAGCCTTATTCTCACATGAGAATCTAAGTTCTAAGATAATCCTACCATAGATTTCAGGATCACAAATATCATGGTATTCATTAGTGAGACCTAGGGTTTTAAGCACTCCAACATAGTCTATTTTTCTATCTGATTTTGCTTTTCCTTTCCCAAAAAATTTGTCTGGTTTGCTAGCAGTGGTAGGCATGCTTGTACAATGTGAATTCCCTCTTACTCCTTATTTTTTCTTAAGTCTCTCAAGTTCTCAACCCTAAACCCAAAGTTTGACAAAATAAGATTTTAAGAAATGATGAAACATAGGAATTCTATCTTTCACTTACCTTAATTTTGATTCTTGAAAAGATTAATACTGACACGCATGGATTGGCTTTGTTGGAACCCAAAATCTCTCTGGTGCACTGCAATGAGCAATCTGAAATATCCTTGTGTGCTAACCCTCCCACTTAAAAATAAAATCACTTAGTAGTAGAACATCTCTACGCATTCCAAAAAATCTTGTATTTGTTTGTCATTCTCAAAGACTTGTCAATTTTCAGCATTGTTTGGAATGTTCGGTCAATATACTATTTCAATTTGATATGAAATGTCCTTGAAATATGGGTGTAGGAGAAGTAAGGAAGCTGAAATAGCCAAGGAGTGTACTCTAGTATTTTGTTCCCTCGGAACTACTTTAATAGAGAAGGCATCAAAAGCTTCTACTCCATCCCATACTCTATTTCTATAGTGCCTCAACCTCTTGTTCTTAACACTAAACACCTTTCTCACTTGCTTGAAAATCAATTCCACATCACCAACTTCTCTCAACTTCTTGATTCCTTTTTCTTTAGCAATAGCTATTCACAATAACAAAGCTTCATACTCAATGGTGTTATTGATATTCTTGAATTCTAGCTTGTATGAGGAAGGAAAATTATCACCATCAAGTGAAACCAACACCAAAATCCTATTTGCATTCTGTGGACTTCATTATTCTAATATTCTGTGATTTCTTCCATGGTCATGATTAAATAATGTCATTATTTAATTCACTTTAATTTTATTTCTTCTATTAATTAAATAATCTTAATTATTTAATTAATTCATACTTTTCTTTATTCTATCTGATTAATTAAATAAGTGCTTTTTATTTAATTATGTTACTAATTAACTTTATTCTTCTTGTCAAATTAAATAAATTCTTATTTAATTTAATCTTTATCATAATTCAACTATAATTAAATAAACTTTAATTTATTTAATTATTCATTTAAATCCTTTTCACTTAATTAAATAAATCTTATTTATTTAATTATTCTTCAATATCAAATTGGAATTAAATGAATTAT